>DF367374.1:1656-18845 GCA_000787875.1 Solanum virginianum | reverse complement strand
ATCTGAAAGACAAGTTATATGAAAAAGCAGAGGACGCATCCTCTCTTCTTCCAAATATCGGTCAAGGGATCTCCAGTCCCTATGTGAATCAAGATCAACAAAATGATGAATTTCATACTATTAAGCCTGTTTGTGATGCCTTTGGAAAGTGCAAAGAAAAAATTGCTACTGCTTTTGGCAAACCCAAAGATAAGGTTGAGAAAGAGTTAAAGGGACCTCAGAGGAAGTGAAAGAAAAAATTGCTGAAGTGGAATGAAAAATTGAACCTGTCAAAGAAGAAATACATGAGAAAGCAAAACAAGTGAAAGAAGGTGCGAGAAAGATGGAAGAAAAAGGGAAAATTAACTTAAAAGATATCCTCAAGCGAGGACGTGAATTCTTCTATGATGTATTTGTATATACCTTCTCCCTGGAGCATTTGCGTAGTTTGATGCGTCTGACACATTTACTCGGGTTTTCTGTGGCTTATGGGATGTGTATTTGGGTAACATTTGTTTCAAGTTATGTGTTGGCTAGAGCTCTGCCAAGGCAACAATTTGCACTTGTTCAAAGCAAGATTTACCCTGTTTACTTCAAGGCCATGGCTTATTGCGTTGGCCCAGCATTTGTCGCCCATTTTCTAAGCCAAAAACGTCCATCTTATGCAAACTCAGCTGAAGCGGTTCAAGGTTTCAATCTTCTAGCTGCAATCTCCATGCTTTTGGTCAATTTGCTATTCTTGGAGCCTAGAGCAACAAAGGTAATCCACCATTGTATTTAACACTCGTTTAAGTTTTTGCTTTCATTGGAATCTTATTCAACTCTTTTGAACTATATACTTAATACTACTTGGATCGCATATCTAATTATTTTAAAAACATATCTCAATCCTCTCCCTTCCAAATTGGACGTATGATACTTCCTCTGTTCGTTAATTTGATTTTCATTTTTACAGAACAGTTTTTATTTTACCTATTGTACCACTAATTTATTTACAAAGTTAATATTTTTGAAAAATAAAGAATTTCTTGAAAAGCAATTCATCCCTTAATCTAGGCAATCTTTCTGGGAAAAATAGAAAAATTAATAAATCATAGAACACTTCCACTCACCAAAGTATTAGAATTTGAATTATGACTTTGATGAATATTTATATAGTAATCTCATTATACTAACCGTGATGAGTTAAAATTTGACATTTGCTTAGCTAAAATTTGAGGGAATATTATATGAAAGAATGAATAGTAGTAGTATATAAACTTTATTTCAAAATTTTATTTGATTAAATTACTAGTAATCGATAGCAAAATCGTGTGTTGTAGTCCCCTCCTATTTCGAAACACAACAGTCAAGTAAGTGAACCCCTACAGGTAATGCTTGAGAGATTAAAGCTGGAGAAGGAAGAAGGTAAAGGGAGACATATATACAACGTTGAAACAAGTAGTAGTAGAGGGGTAGAGTCGGCATCGGTATTGGATCCTACTGGCGGCACAAAGGCAACTACTACAGATGAAGTAGTGAAATTGAGCAACGAGCTCAAGAAGTTGAACTCTTATTCATCTTTTCTTAATGTGCTCATGCTTATGGCTCTTACACACCATCTTCTTCACCTTACTCACCTACTCGATGCTGCTACCTAACGCGCTCTCATCCATCAGCAACCCACTTACGGTCAAGTGTTGGACCCACACACTCCACGATGGCTTGTAGAAGCCTGACAGACCCTACATGCGTTAGGGCATCTAACTTCTGGTTTAAATTCTGAACTCAACTTGAAGTCTTTGCTTGTTTACTCTTTCATTTTCCTAGCTATCAGAAATACTTGTCGTATATCATTGTCATTTTTTAATGTATTTACAAAAAGACAATCCTTCTTTCATGTTTTATTTTTGATATATTAAATATTATTTTAAAATTAAATATCTATTAATAAAAATGATGGTCTATAATATTTTCCTAATCAATGTGGCAAGTCCAATACTGTCAAATAAAAGTGAAATAATGGTAGGTACGAATACAAATGAATCAACAGAATTTTTCTTTTTTGCACATTTATTTTTTTCGCGTATTTATAGCCATAGTGCGGTGAAATTAATCAATCAACCATCAATTAATTTGAAGAAAATTAAACCTTAATTGTGTAAAATCAATGGACAGATAGTTGTTTAAATTAAAATATCATTGCCTATTTTTTTTAAAAATGAACAAAATAAATTTAATTTATTATTATTATAGTAAATAAAATTTATGGCCTACAGTTCTGAGTTAAGATTGAGTTTGATAGATAAAACAAATTTGTTATGAAACTAATATAAATCAATATAAAGAATAAAATAGGAGAAGAGAGAGACTTCTTATTTCTTCAAAAGAATATTTAGATGTGTGTTACAATGAGAAATTTTTTTTATTTATAAGAAAAAAATTGACTTGATCTTTAAGTAGAATTTTTTAACTTTTGTCTAAAGAAATTTACATAATAAATATTCATTATAACATAAATATATTTAGTACATTCCCCCTTGAACGTCTATTTGCTAGATTATGTGTCTCGTTAAAACCTCACTAGATAAAATTTAGTGAGAAAAATTTAGTGAAGGAAAAATAATATATATATATATATATATATATATATATATAAATATATCTAATAATACGCATTTTGGATGCCTTACAAGGAAAATCTAATGAGACAAAAATCTTAGGAGGAAAAAAGAATATATCGCGTATTAACTTCTCTTAATCAAAATATCAATCCAAAGAATTCAATCTTTACATCCTAATCTTGTGTATAATCTTCTTGAAAGTTGTGGTTGGTAGCGATTTGGTGAACAAATTAATTACATTCTCATTTGAACACATTTGTTGCACATTTATATCACCATTTTTTGGAGCTCAAGTGTGTAGAAAGCTTTGACGAAATATGTTTGTTCTATTTCTTTTATGAATCCTCCCTTTAGGATCAAAGAGTTCTGCAAATTGCTCACTTCAACTTCTTTAGCAAACAATTTATAGAGTTTCAATTCAAGTTATCAACTTGAATAATAATATGAAAGATTCTTGATTAATTTTAATCAATATGAGGACTCTAAACAAATTTTTTTTCAAGAACTTGTATATGTTTCATACATTTTAAATCTGTCAAATATTTTCATATCAATTTTACCTGGTATTCATAATATTCAATATTAAATGCATAACGTTTTCTAGTGTGTAGATTACAAGTCAAATAAACTTTACGCTTACCAAGATGCATCATTCCACTTGATAATTAGAGCATGCTTTAATATATTATAGAATTTAAATCCTCATAATCTTTTGCAATATTGTGCTATATTGTATCAAAGATATCATCAAAAAATATCCTTCTTATCGATTTGCAATACGACATAACTTGCTGAGATCTCAGGACTTTAGTATTTTCAGGTAACTACCTTTCTCATGAGATCCCATGAAATCTTGTGTCAATTCTTCAAGAGCACATAACCTTTTAATTATGATCATTGTGATCATTTGCTCTTTTTTTTCTTCAAGAATTATCTTGCTTGAGATCAATTGCATGCTTCATACATGTCATAGACTTTGCCCTTCATGGACATTTAATTAGAATATTTCAACTCTTGATTTCTTATTATCTCCTCTTTATGTTAGACAAACTAACATATATTTTAATCTATCTTGGAGAATTCATCATGTATCATGGTATACTTATTAATCATATACCGCATATCAAAATTATTAGATAAAAATTATATGATCCCTGACCATAAATCAATTGAGAAAAATTTGATCATAATGTATTAGACTGATGTATGTTTTTGTCAAAATTTTATCTTATTTCAGATCAGAAAGCTTTGTACTTATAAGCAATGATAGACCATTTATCTGAGACATTTAGTGTCAATCAGCTTGGATATTTATTAACAAGATGAATTGTCTTGATTATGTATTCAAAAAACTATGCTCTTCACTTAATTATTTTGCACAATTAATTTTGCGAATGTCAAACTTTTGGTTGACAATACACACACATGTGATCATCTTATAGATGCATCTATTTTTCATATTACTTGATCGTGAAGGGGCCAAAATTCACCTTTTATACTTTAAGAATTTAGGAGATTCAGTCCCAACATTAGTTGATCTCATCAACTTATCACGAGGACAAGCAATCTTGAATAATCTTTTATTTCTTTAATGTATATCTAATAAGTGAAGTCCAAGTTTACCATGATACATGCCTTTTGCTTTAGTAAATTTCTAGTAACACCTCCCAAGCGATTCAGAATGTCCTTATGATAGACTACTTGAATAACACAATTTTCATATATTTTCTTTCAAATCCGAATTTGTATTTCTTTTTCAGGAGGTACAATTGTGTAAGAAAAAGGTTTCCCTAGATTTTTAAGTTGATCGTATAGAAAAATAATTTTTTAATTGATATTGTACTAACCAGAAAAGTATGCGACCTCCACGTTGTGAAGGGGGTTCATGATAGTACAAAAGTGGCCTAAACCTATGCTTCGATCAAAACAGGAAAAAATTAAAATTCATGCAAAAATGAACAGTGCTGGAATCACTTCGCATCGCGCACTGGGTTCATTCATGAAGAATTTTTTTCAAGAATTTTCAAATTCAAGTAAGGAAAATCGAGACATATCCTAATAACATTATAGACGGGAATCCTCGAAAATTCAGTCATTTTTAGCCCTATTCCCTCGTAAACTCTTCCAAATTCCTCCCAAAATCTTCCTAAAATATCTCTTTCAAAATCATCCAAATTCATAGGGTTTCAAGTTCCTCCATTGAAGATCAAATGTCAAGGTGATCCCCGAAGTCTCCTCAAGTCTTCTTCATCAATTTTATGACCTTAAAGATATTTGAATTTTTATCCATGAGTTCTTCCAATCATGGAGCACCAGAACCCTTTTCACTCAATCCTTTAAAATTGAAGGTTGATTTCTTATGGATATTGTCTGTTACTCATATTATGCATGATTTATGTTGGAAATCTTTATCTATTGAATGAACTTGCATGAATTACTTTCACGGATTTGTTGTTATGAATTATTATGATATTCAAGTTATGAATATTATGATACAATGAGATACTATGAAGTTGATGAGTTTACAAGGTGAATTTCATGATGCCCTATACTATGATTTGGTGGGTTGTTTTGATGTTTCCAAATGATCATTTCTTACTTCATTCATGTCTCATACTCTTGAATTTCATGATTTTAAGTTCAAATGCATATACCCATCATAGTTTTACTAAAATTTCATTATAATGCTTCTTATGTTAATAAAAGATTTATTTCAAAATATGCAAAACAAATATATTACGAATAACAAACAAAGGAATGGGGAGTCACAGAAAACATACAATAATGCAGCAGCAACATCACATACAAGAGGCTATATTGTGGGCATCATGCAAGATGGGTTGTAGAGATACAGGATGAATGAGTAACACATCTATACACTTTAATGGGTTTTCACAACCTAGATTACTTACACTAGGAGCTACTACTTATACAAAATGGACTGTGAAAAATAAAAAACTGTGCTGTGAGAACATACAAAATCAGGTGCCCCAAAAAGTGATCTGTACAGCCTTATCAACACATCATGCTAAGAAGGGGGTTCCTTATCATCATCCCTATAGCTGTAAGGAAAGGAGTAAGCGATTGGTGATGATCCCAAGACAACAATGATACAGAAGAAGGAAAGAATAATTACTGGATGCAAATGAAGAGTATGAGTTTGATACCCTACCAAGACGAGATACGTATGACAACGAATCTGACTGGGGATGGAGGACACAAGATAAGAAGCCAACTGAAATGAATGAGAAGCAAGGAATGGAAATAAAGAGATGAAGAAACTTACCCTTAATGAAGGTTGGACGGACACTGAAAGACACATCGCAAGGGGGTCAAAGGCCGTGGAGGAGAAGAACAACGATGAAAGTACTTTCCATAGGACTAACATTGAGAAGAATTTGAAAATTTCTAGGAGAAGAGTACATGAGAGGTCAAAGAGGGAATCTAGAGTATACTTAATAGAGTGGGTCGAGTTTAAAGGGGTAATATGTTTGAGCTAGGAGATGAAGAAATTATCCTTAATGAAGGTTGTACGGACACTGAAAGACACATCGCAAGGGGGTCAAAGGCCATGGAGGAGAAGAACAACGATGAAAGTACTTTCTATAGGACTAACATTGAGACGAATTTGAAAACTTCTAGGAGAACAGTACATGAGAGGTCAAAGAGGGAATCTAGAGTATACTTAATAGAGTGGGTCGGGTTTAACGGGGTAATATGTTTGAGCTTTCCTATTTTGTATACAAACTATGTAGTATTCTTATTTTTCCTGTCAATAAAATGAGCATCTGAGCTCAAAAAGTTAACAAAAAAAAGTATATTATAAATAATTATGGGCTGCCAAGTATATTATGAGTTCATAAAAAATTCTTTAAATGTTAAACAAGATCATGAAGCCTTTTTTTATGTTATGTTACACCCTATTGAGAAAAGAGAATGCTCACTTGAAGAGGACAAAAATTTTAATGAGCTACTCCTACTAAGTTATTTTACTCTACAAGTTATTCAACTCATGATTGCACTTATGCTTATGTTATGTATTTCCTGGGACTAGACTTAGCACCGAATGAGGTTTAGAGTGTGGGACTACTCCCAAGGGTCCTTATATAAGGCTTTACTTTCTATAACTTTGTGCCACCATAGGTTATGATTGTGTTCCCTAAATAGGCTTTTACTAGTGTATCCAACTAGGTCAAGTTACACACAAAAGTGGAGTATAGTTTACCGTGGCAAGTAGATCACTTTTTTTTTATGTGGAGGCAATTTGGGGATTCCATGTAGTAGCTTGCATGGTGTTAATATCGATTAAGGTCTCTTTCTACATATGTATTCTACGTTATAAGGCAACTATTACAGATGAAGTGGTGAAATTGAGCAACGAGCTTAAGAAGTTGCGCTCCTATTCATCTTTTCTTAATGTGTTCACGCTTATGGCTCTTACACACCATCTTGTTCACCTTACTCACCTACTCGAAGTTGGTAGCTAATGTGCTCTCATCCATTAGCTACCCATTTATGGTCAAGTATGGGACCCATATACCCCACGACGGTCTGTAGAAGCCTGACAGGCCATACATGCGTTAGGGCATCTAACTTCTGGTTTAAATTCTGAACTCAACTTGGAGTCTTTGCTTGTTTACTCTTTCATTTTCCTAGCTATCAGAAATACTTATTGTGTATCATTGTCATTTTTTTAACGTATTTACAAAAAGACATTCCTTCTTTCATGTTTTATTTCTGATATATTAAATATTATTTTTAAATTAAATATCTATTAATAAAAGTGATGTTCTATAATATTTTTCTAATCTATGTGGCAAGTCCAATGCAGTCAAATAAAAGTGAAATAATGGTAAGTACGAATACAAATGAATCGACAGAGTTTTTCTTTTTTGCACGTTTATTTTTCTTTGTGTATTTATAGCAATAATGCTGTGAAATTAATCAATCAACCATCAATTAATTTAAAGAAAATTAAACCTTAATTAGTTGTTTAAATTAAAATATCATTGCCTATTCATTTTTTTAAAAATGAACAAAACAAATTTAATTTACTATTATTTTATTAAATAAAATTTATGACCTACAGTTCTTGGTTAAGATTGAGTTTGATGGATAAAACAAATTTGTTATGAAACTAATATAAATCAATATAAAGAATAAAATAGGGGAAGAGAGAGACTTCTTATTTCTCCAAAAGAATATTTAGATGTGTGTTACAATGAGGAAATATTTTTATTTATAAGAAAAAATTGACTTGATCTCTAAGTAGGATTCTTTAACTTTTGTCCAAAGAAATTTACATAATAGATATTCATTATAACACAAATATGTTTAGAACATTCCCCCATGGACGTCTATTTGCTAGATTATGTGATTAGTTAAAACCTCACTAGACAAAATTTAGTGAGAAAAAAAATTTATGAAGGAAAAATAGTATATATATCTAATAATACGCATTTTGGATGCCTCATTAAAAATCTTACAAGGAAAATCTAATGGGACAAAATCTTGGGAGGGAAAAAGAATATATCGCGTATTAACTCCTCTTAATCAAAATATCAATCCAAAGACTTCAGTCTTTATATCCTAATCTTGTGTACAATCTTCTTGAAAGTTGTAGTTGGTAGAGATTTGGTGAACAAATTAATTACATTCTCATTTGAACACATTTGTTGCACATTTATATGACCATTTTTTAGAGCTCATGTGTGTAGAAAGCTTTGGCGAAATATGTTTGTTCTATTTCTTTTATGAATCCTCCCTTTAGGATCAAAGAGTTCTGCAAATTGCTCACTTCAACTTCTTTAGCAAATAATTTATAAAGTTTCAATTCAAGTTATCAGCTTGAATAATAATATGAAAGATTCTTGATTAATTTTAATCAATATGAGGACTCTAAACAAATTTTTTTCAAAAACTTGTATATGTTTCATAATTTTAAATCCATCAAATATTTTCATATCAATTTTACCTAGTATTGGCAATATTCAATATTAAATGCATAACGTTTTCTAGTGTGTAGATTGCAAGTCAAATAAGGTTTACTCTTACCAAGATGCATCATTTCACTTGATAATTAGAGCATGCTTTATTATATCAAAGAATTTAAATCCTCATAATCTTTTACAATATAGTGCTATATTGTATCAATGATATCATAAAAAAATATCCTTTTTATCAATTTGCAATATGACATAACTTGTTGAGATCTCAGCACTTCAGCATTTTCAGGTAGCTACCTCTCTCATGAGATCTCATGAAATTTTATGTCAATTCTTCAAGAGCACATAACCTCTTAATTATGATCATTGTGATCATTTGCTCTTTTCCTTTTCAAGAATTATCTTATTTGAGATCAATTGCATGGCTCATACATGTCATAGACTTTGCCCTTCATGGATATTTAATTAGAACATTTCAACTCTTGGTTTCTTATTATCTCCTCTTTATGTTAGACAAACTAACATATATTTTAATCTATCTTGGAGAATTCATCATGCATTATAGTATACTTATTAATCATATACCGTATATCAAAATTATTAGATGAAAATTATATGATCTCTGACCATAAATCAATTGAGAAAAATTTGATCATAATGTATTAGACTGATGTGTATTTTTGTCAAAAATTTATCTTATTTCAGATCAGGAAACTTTGTTCTCATAAGCAATGATTGATCATTTATCTGAGACATTTAGTGTCAATCAGCTTGGGTATTTATCAATATTATCAAGATGAATTGTCTTGATTACGTATTCTGAAAACTGTGCTCTTCACTTAATTATTTTGCACAAATAATTTTGCGAATGTCAAACTTTTGGTTGACAATAAACACACATGTGATCATCTTATAGATGCATCTATTTCTCATTTTACATGATCGTTAAGGGGCCAAAATTCACCTTTTATACTTTAAGAATTTAGGAGATTCCGTCCCAACATTAGTTGATCTCATCAACATATCACGAGGACAAACAATCTTGAATAATCTTTTATTTCTTTAATGTATATCTAATAAGTAAAGTCCAAGTTTGCTATGATACATGCCTTTTGCTTTAGTAAATTTTTAGTAACACCTCCCAAGCAATTCCAAATTTCCTTATGATAGATTACTTGAATAGCACAATTTTCATATGTTTTCTGGCAAATTCGAGTTTGTATTTCTTTTTCAGGAGGTACAATTGTGTAAGAAAAAAGTTTCCCTAGATTTTTAAGTTGACCACATAAAAAAATAATTTTTTAATTAATATTGTACTAACCAAAAAAGTTTGCGACCTCCACGTTGTGAAGAGGGTTCATGATAGTACAAAAGTGGCCTAAACCTATTCTTCGATCAAAACAGGAAAAAAATTAAAATTCACGCAAAAATGAATAGTGCTGGAATCACTTCGCATCGTGCACTGGGTTCATCCATGAAGAAATATTTTCAAGAATTTTTAGATTCAAGTAAGAAAACTCGAGACATATCCTAACAACCTTATAGACGGGAATCCTTGAAAATTCAATCATTTTTAGCCCTATTCCCTCATAAACTCTTTCAAATTCCTCCCAAAATCTCCCTAAAATTTCTCTTTCAAAATCATCCAAATTCATAGGTTTTCAAGTTCCTTCATTGAAGATCAAATGTTGAGGTGATCCCCGAAGTCTCCTCAAGTCTTCTTCATCAATTTCATGGCCTTAAAGATATTTGAATTTTTATCCATGAGTTCTTACAGTCATGGAGCACCAAAACCCTTTTCACTCAATCCTTTAAAATTAAAGGTTGATTTCTTATGGATATTGTCTGTTACTTATATTATGCATGATTTATGTTGGGAATCTTTATCTATTAAATGAACTTGCATGAATTACTTTCACGGATTTGTTGTTATCAATTATATTATGATATTCAAGTTATGAATATTATGATACAATGAGATACTATAAAGTTGATGATTTTACTAGGTGAATTTCATGATGCCCTATACTATGATTTGGCGAGTTGTTTGGATGTTTCCAAATGATCATGTCTTACTTCATTCATGTCTCATACTCTTAAATTTCATGATTTTAAGTTCAAATGCATATACCCATCATGTTTTGACTAAGATTTCATTATAAAGCTTCTTATGTTGATGAAAGGTTTATTTCAAAATATGCAAAATAAGAATATTACGAATAACAAACAGGGGAGTGGGGAGTCACAGGAAACATATAATAGTGCAGCAGTAACATCACATACAAGAGGCTGTATTGTGGGCATCATTCAAGATGGGTTGTAGAGATACAGGATAAATGAGTAACACGTCTATACACTTTAATGGGTTTTCACAATGTAGATTACTTACACTAGGAACTACTACTTACAAAAAATGAACTGTGAAAAATAAAAAACTGTGTTGTGAGGATATACAAAATCAGGTGCCCCAAAAAGTGACCTATACAGACTCATCAGTACATCATGCTAAGAAGGTGGTTCCTTATCAACATCCTTATAACTGTAAGGAAAGGAGTAAGCGATTTGTGATGATCCCAAGACAACAATGATACAGAGAAGGCAAGAATACTTACTTGATGCAAATGAAGAACATGAGTTTGATACCCTACCTAGATGAGCTACAGATGATAACAGATCTGACTGGGGATGGAGGACACAAGATAAGAAGCCAACTGAAATGAATGAGAAGCAAGGAATGGAAACAAAGAGATGAAGAAAATTACCCTTAATGAAGGTTGGACGGACATTGGAAGACACAACGCAAGGGGGTCAAAGGCCATGGAGGAGAATAACAACAATAAAAGTACTTTCCATAGGACTAACATGGAGACGGATTTGAAAACTTCTAGGAGAAGTGTAGATGAGAGGTGAAAGAGGGAATCTAGAGTATGCTTAATAGAGTGGGCCAAGTTTAAAGGGGTGATATGTTTGAGCTTTCCTATTTTATATACAAACTATGCAGTATTCTTATTTTGCCTGTCAATAAAATGAGCATTATTATGAATGATTATGGGCTGCCAAGTATATTATGAGTTCATCAAAAACTCTTTGAATGTTAAACAAGATCATGAAGTCTTTTTTATGTTATGTTACACCCTCATGAGAAAAGAGAATGCTCACTTGAAGAGGATAAAAATGCTAATGAGCTACTCCTACTAAGTTATTTTACTTTACAAGTTATTCAACTCATAATTGCACTTATACTTATGTTATGTATTCCGTGGGACTAGACTTAGCACCGAATGAGATTTAGAGTGTGACACTACTCTCAAGGGTCCTTATATAAGGCTTTATTTCCTATAACTTTGTGCCACCATAGGTTATGATTATGTTCCTTAAATAGGCTTTTACTAGTGTATCCAACTAGGTCAAGTTACACACAAAAGTGCAGTATGGTTTACCATGGCAAGTAGACCACTTTTTTTTTTATGTGGAGGCAATTTCATGATTCTATGTAGTAGCTTGCATGGTGTTAATGTTGATTAAGGTCTCTTCCTACATATGTATTCTATATTATAAGATTTTGTTTACCTTCCATGCATGTTTTTGACTAAGGATTTAATCATTCATTTCATATTTGAGCTTACTATCTTTGTATATGATTATGCCTATTGATTATTATGGATTATGATCTTTGATTGTATTGCACCCCGCATACTTAGTACATTCAATTACTAATGAATATGTTTTGCCTACATAATGTACCTATGTAAGGATCAGAACTTCTATTCATGCACCTCCTCGTGGTTAGAAGGGTTACTTGAAGGCTTGCTTGTGGTGAGTCACCAAAATCCATTTTCTATCTTGCTTATGTTAAGATTTTATTACTTTTATTATCTACTTTTGAGGGTGTGCCCTGAACATGTCTTGGCCCCATTCCACTCATGCTTAGAGGTATTGCTGTGTTATGTGCTATGTATAACTCAAGCGACGCTTATGTATCTCTTAAGGTTCCCCTCTAGTCCCTACCCTTTATATGTGGTTACTTGAGATGATGACAATTAGTGCCCTTCCTAAGTTCCTACTCCTCATAGAGTGCATTTTATGATCCATTCTCTTAATTTATTTATTGTGGTTCAATGATGGTGCTTTCTTACCCCCTTTCCCCATTGCTTGCGTCCTAAGTCTTGAATCCCCCTGGTTTGTTTAATTGATGCTTGAACTACATTTTCGCAATCAAGGATGTGCTTATGTGTTCTATGAGGCTTCTTTGTGGGATTCTTGAATTTTCATTCGCGTGTTGCACCTAGGCCCTAGGCATGAGTCCTGACAAACTTGGTATGAAAGTACTAAGTTTATAAATAGTCCTCCAGAATCTAACTTATTGCGTCGGGTAAAGTCTTGTTCATGGTTGTGAAGCACACCACAACTATGAATAGGAGACTATGAGACATTTAGGAAACAATTCACTTCTTTATGATCTATTACAATGACCCCCCAGTTTAGGAGCCTTGGGAATAGGAAAGTTGGCCTAAAAATTGACCTAGAGTGTGGTTTACTGGATAACTTATGGCCCGTAAGATGATATACGACCCATAAGTTTGGCTCTTAAACATAAAACGTCTGGAAAGGTAAACATTTCCAAGTGTGGGGTGACCTACGGACCAAGTGATGGCCCATAGAATATTTTAAGGCCCATAGAAGGTTCCGTGAATGGGACCTCAGACATAAAAAAGAAATCAGAGTTTTCAGGAAGGTAGTATATGAGTTATCAGATGGCTCATGGAATGTGTCACGACCCATATAGAACTTTCATTGGTAGGGCCAAGGAAGTGTGGAAAATGGTTAAGTGGGGAAGGACTCTATGAGTCTAACCAAGACTTGTAAGAAGTTTCACAACTCGTGTTGTCGTTCGTGGTTTTTAATTCAGCAAAAGTCAATTTTTAGAATTTTCAAACTTGTCATCAGACGAGGGGACTTATGGCTCGTAGGTCAACCTATGACCCATAATTGGGGTTTCGATAGTTTTTGATAAGGGAGAATTTAGTCATTTCGTGCAGTTGTATCCCGATACTACGTTGTTCTGGGGATGGGAAAAGGGACTTATATTAGTCTTCAAGCCCTAGAAACCTCCTTCATTCTTTCATTCCTTTAATTCCAAAAATTCTAAGGCAGAGCTCTCAAGAACAAGTGCCTATCAATATGCACCCTATAAAGATAGTAATGCCAAATTTTTAATGCAAATACAACTACGTCCAATCCAAAATCATGGGTTGATGATTTCTTTTGTTCACTTTTAGTTGTCTTGAAGAATATGCTATGATCCTGCCATCTTGTATCAAAACAAAACTGAATCTAATCCTTGAGGCATCACAATATACAACAAACTCATCCGAATTTTCTGGTAATATCAAGATAGGAGCTAACGTAAGACGATCCTTCATTGTTTGCAAACTCTTCTCACACTCATCTGACCATTGAAATCTTATATTCTTTTGGGTCAACTTATTCAAAGGTGATGCAATAGATAAAAACCTTCAGCAAATCTTCTATAATATTCGTCCAAGCCCAAAAACTTCAAATATCCGATGGAGACCATGGTCTAGGTCAATTCTTCACCGCCTTCATTTTCTTTGGATCAATCATAATACCATCACAGGATATAATGTGACCAAGAAAGGCTACCTTTCTCAACCAAAATTTATACTTGCTAAATTTGACAAATAATTGCTTATCCCTCAAAATTTGCAATACTAATCTTAAGGGACCCGTATGTTCTTATTCACTTAAAAAGTAAATCAATATATTATCAATGAATACCACTACAAAAATATCTAAGTATAGCTAGAAAATTTGATTTATCATGTTCATAAAAATAGTCGGAGCATTAGTCAACCCAAACAACATAATCAAAAACTTAAAATGGCCATACCTTGTCAGAAATATCGTCTTGAGAATGTCACACTCCCTCACCCTCTATTGGTGATAACCAGACTGGAGGTTAATTTTGGAGAATTAGCTTGCGTCTTGAATTTGATTGAATAAATTATCTATCATCATAGTGAGATATTTGTTCTTTATGGTAACTAATAAACTTTCATTAATCACCAAAAAAACATTACAAACCTCAACATGACAAACAATGTCAGTTGCATTAAGAAATAAATTCATCCATGTACCTCTTCTTGCAACAGGTAGTTTCAATTACCCTATTCCTCTATTTCCTTATACAAAGTTAAATTGTTATAAGTATATTTCTAAACTATCATTTGCTTTGACACAACATATAAAAACTTCTCTGCTGAGTGTTTCCCAGGTCTTTTCCCTTTTGATAAATATCCTTGAGTTTCTTTCCATCCAGATAGAGTGTATGTATTCAACATATAACATCTTCATGCATTTGGCTTGTTGACTCTTTCCTTTGCTAGTCTAGACAATCTATTTCAAAAATTTTCTCCGAATTAAGATTTTTATTCCACCTTAATTTCAACCAGCTTGTTATTTTCCCCTATATTCTTCTAGAAATTCACATTCTATAAATAAGTGGTTCCTTGTTTCTTCAGCATTCTTTTAATTAACAGATATCTTCTCAACTAATCTTTCCTACTGACTTAATCTGAGCAGTGTTAGTAATTTATTTTATAATTGCAGCTACATAATGAAAGTTTCTTTGGGCCTAGGCTGACTGGTGCATCAATTCCTTCCGGTTTACTCTAGCTGGGTTCCCTATTTGTTGTAAATACAGTTGTTTGATTATGCTTTTCTTCCCATTAAAGTTTATCTGTGTAGTTTCCAGTGTTTTTCTTGCCTTTAAGATCTTCTTCACCATCCAACTTGCTTGTTGAGGAATTTGCATATACTCAAACTAATGTTGTTTCACATAATAGCTAGAATCTATCTTATCAAAAAAGTATCCTTCTTCCTGGCTAAGTCCCAACAATTATTTGCTATAACTGCTTTATTAGATAGAGTCATGTTAATAACATTTAAACCTCTTGCTGATTTGGGTAGACCTAGTTTAATCAATGCAACTAATGCCTTCCTAGTTATCTCATTTGTTCCTGACCACATGTAACTTTTACAAGATGCCTCAATTGTCTTCATCACTTTGGCTGGTAATATGAATATTTGAGCCCAGTATGACTGGTTCCCAAATAAGAATATCTTAATTAGTTGCATTTTCCCTTCATAATAAAACTTCTTTCTTGTCTATGAAGAAACTTTTGCCACAATCTTGTTGATGAGTGGTTGCCATTCTATTATTGTTAACTTTCTAGTATTCAAAGGCACTCACAAGTAAGTGAAAGGCAAATTACCTCTTGGATATCCTAGAATGTCCTGGATTGCCCGAGCATCTGTATCTTTCACACCTCCAGAATGGACTGCACTTTTGAAAAGATTTGACTGCAGTGCTGAAGCAGAAGAGAATATTTGAAACTTCTCATGAATCTTGCTTACTGAAGTAGGATCACCTCTACTAAACATGTCATCTTCCAAACATTGGTGAGTGCTTTTTAGCTTAGAGCATTTAGCATGATATTTGAACTTCTTATCCTCCTTTAGTACACTTAATAGCCTGCTTAGATACTCCATGACTATGGCAAATAGGAAGGAGACATTAGATCTCCTTATCTCAAACCTCTACCTGCATTAAATGGTGTAGGTTCCCCATTTATCAATATTGAGTAGTTAATAGTTGTTACACAATCCATTACCCATTTTAAAAACTTTTGTGGGAAACCTATGCCTTCTATTACTTGTTGTAGAAATCTCCAATCTACAATATCATAAAACTTTCTGGATATCTACCTTAATCATGCACCTAGGTGAGATCTATTGCCTTGTGTAAGCTTTAATTAGTTCATGCACAACAATGATGTTATCACTTACTTTCCCTCCTAGAATAAGCCCTGCCTCTATATTTGTTATGATAGATGAAATCACCTTCTGTATCCTTCCTGCCAAAACTTTACCTGTGATATTGTACATGACTATATAACATGCTATAGGTCTATATTCTTTGATATTTGCAGGATTTTGTGTCTTTGGAATTAGGTAATTGCTGTGCAATTTATACCTCCATACATTCTTCCTATCTTACAAAATTATTGCATTGCCTTTACCATGTCTTCTTTAATTATACTACATGCCTTTTTGTAGAATATTGCACTGTATCCATCTACTCATGTGCTTCATCATTTCCAATAATGGCTAAGGCATCACTGATCTTGATCTGTAACATGACTACTCAAACGCATTTGCTGTTCTTGACTAAGTTGTGCTCCTCTTCTCATAACTTCTACATTTACTAAAGTCAAATTAGTCAAGGCAGTACACGTAATGCTTTTATAGAAACCTATAATCTCATGCTTTCCACAAATTATCCTTCCATCATCTAATTATTTAAGTTCTTTGAGTTTCTTCTTTTGTATCCTTTTCTTCATTATAATTGAAAAGTATTTAGCATTTTCTTCATCCAACTTAATCCGGTTAGCTCTAGATTTTTGCTAGATAATTCTAAGGACCACTTTTCTAATTGTTGCAGTGCTTCTCTTTCTTTGGTAGCTAAATCATTAGTATATTATGTTAAAGCTAGTTATTGATTAAAGCTAGCTAAGTTGGTGTGAATGAGAAATGGAGGGAAGAAGACAATAGAAGGAAAATGAAGTTTCAAAGCAAAGTT
>DF367375.1:0-19809 GCA_000787875.1 Solanum virginianum | reverse complement strand
TGATATTTTATCAATCATATATGAATATAATAATGAAATTCATGTTTTTTTTTTCCTGTTTTTCTAAATAACAAGCAAATATGTTTGAGTGAGAGAGTATATTGCTATAATATGAAAAGGAAAAAGGGCCAGTAAAACACGAAATCCTTTCTAAAAAGTGTTCCTCACATATCTACATTGGAAAATCAATATTACTAATAGCAATATTCTCACCTCTTGACAAGTGAAAAATGTAATTGCCCCTCGTCAATTATATCGAAATATATGTCAAAGTAATTATGATAATTGGGTGGAAACTTCAGTATGAACACAAGTAGTAATTTGTCCTACTCCGTATAGTAGGGTACTTATTGAGTTTTTATTTTAGCATGATTGGCAAAAAGGCTTTGAAAATAGTGGAAATTACGTACATACAAAAAAAAGTAGCTCATATTTTATTTACATAAAAATTAGCTCAAAATCAGCAAAATTATACATGACTCTACAATATAGTTTGTCAAAAGTTATAGAAAATATATACTATTATACAGTGTATATTACTTATATATGAGTTATAAACTAAATATATATTATGATTCACAAATATACACTGACTATACATGCCTATACAATGAGAGTTATTTTTTTTTAATAATTATTTTATGTGAAGTAACTCTCGATGTAATTTGCCCTTTAAAATAATCCTTGACTTCTATTCTAAGATACCCTTTAATTGTTGATATTATATTTCATTCGATTGATATTATATGGAGGGAGGGAGGGACTAATTGTGGACAATATTTATTCGTGGCGACTAACAGCAAATTGACAACCAAATAAAAGATAATGATAATTTATGAAATATAATTTTGAAGGAAACTGACTTTCATAAAAAAATAATATTTTTAAAAGTGTGGAAATATTGTTTTCTTATTTTTTGGTATTTGATAAATCAATAATTTCAAAATTATTTAATATAATTTAGATAAATACTTGGTGGTGAAAATGGACGGAGGTAATAAGTGTAGATCTATCATTTATTGACTTATGAAACTTGTTTTTTCATACTTTTATTATAAAAAATTATTGTTTTTCATTTTTTAAGAACTTTTTGTTCTGTAAAAAGAAAATGCCTAAACAATAATTATTCCAAGCTATATTAATGTCAACGCTAAAAACATGCAAATAAAATAATTTTAAGGAGGGGTAGCAATTGGTTAGACTGATATTTGTTGAAGCTGTTAATAGTTCCATCAGTAATAGAGTTGAATACTATTGCTGCAGTTATATTTTATTGGCTTATTCATTTATCATTGTCATAATTAGAAGTGTTTAAGGTTTGGATAAAAATCGATTTAAATTGAAAAATTGAATCAAAACAATTAACTAAAAACAATTTTATTTGGGTTTAATTTGATTTGGTTTTAGTTTTTTTATTCATCGATACTATTTAATTTGGGTTTGAATTTGTTTGAGAAAATCGAAGAAATAACCAAAATAAATCGATAAATTATATTCATATATTTTATAATGATACACACATAATACATTATTTATAAAAATAATTTTGAAAATATTATATAGGTTTTCATCAAATTTTATTTTTAAATCTACTTATAAAAGCATAAATGCTTAAGATGAGAACATTTATCTTATTGATTTCATACATATGAATTCATGGGACTAGAAATGTCACTATTCTCTTCTTTGTAGGTCAAAATGGTGAATTTTGAAACTTTATTTACAGTAAGTTTAGTGATTGAAAGTTCGATAATATCAATCGTTCTAATTTTTCATTTCGAATGGATTGTTGTCACTTTTCTCCTTTTTGAATGTAACATTGCTTTTATTTTTGTGTATGGTTAATAACCGAATAACCGAACCGAGCCGAATCGAACTAAATCGAAAACGATAACAATTCCAAACTGACAAATATATGTTATAATTGATTTCGTTTGATTTTGCGATTTTAAAAATCGATTAAGTTGATTTAGTTTTGATTTTAACCAATAACCGATCCATAAACACCCAAGTCATGTTTACTAGTTTTGAAATGAGATTCAAAAGTGTATCAAAGATATATGGTAGACGGAAGGGAGAAATCGTATTTTGAATTTTATATGTTATTTTAATTATATTAGACATATTTGTATGAAAATTGTATATAATGTTATTGTAGTTGTATTGAGTTTCTAAAAAGAACCTTAACGTGGATTTTATCCAATTATATACATATTTCATATAGTTTTTATACGCGAAAGTATGATAAAATTCAAAATTTGAAGTGAGATGTACATATTTCATACTGATTTTACACAATTTCATACACGAAAAATATGAGTGAAATTTTAAGACTTAGACGAGACATACATATTTCATACGCTGAATTTTAAGCAGTTGGTATGCATGGAAATATTTTTCATACTAAGTGATTTACTTGTTTATTTTATGATGTTTTGGTAAATACATAAAAAAATATTATCTCACAATTATTTTATATATAATTTAGATAAAAGTTATAAGATGGAGATGGAGATGGAGGTGGGGGTATGGGCTATGAGGATAGAGATGAGGGTGAATAATAGTAGATGAAGATAGATAGAGATACCTAGTACATGATTAATGTCACGCCCCGGGAGGGTACTCTAGACGTGACTGACACTCAAAGACTATTGCTAGCTTTCAAGCAGACTACCTAGTCTCATAGCCATTGTTCCCTCCATTCATATGCGGAAGATTCAATAAAGTAATAAACCATCATAAGATGATATGAATAAATATCTCAAAGAAAGAAAACGGGAATCAATAAGCCCGACACTATCCATCAACCGTCTATGTCTACGAAGCCTCCATGAGTAACATCTAAGAAGGCACCATGACAGGCCATGGTTGCCACAATCAAAAGAAATACTGATATAAAAAGAAATACCAATCATCCTCCAAATGCCGGGGAGGACTCATCACGGTCTGAAAGCAAAGCTCTGAACCTCAACGATTGGGCTGCTGAAGTCCTCTGTCTACAGAATCTGCATCATAAAATGTTGCAGCCCCAAAAAGGCGTTAGTATGTGGAATGTACTGTATGTAAAACGGGCTAAAGTAAATAGAACAATACAACAATCACTCGTCAATCACTCAACCTCACCTCAGAGTATAGGACCAGACTCTATCACCTCACTATCCATCAACACATCAAACCATCACATCATATCGGAGTTCTAAGATCTATCATTTATTGACTTATGAAAAGCGGAGGTCTATCGTTAGGAGACCTATCTGGGAGTTTCTTGGACCTACACCCATCACCTATGAGCCAGTGATGGTATAACGAAGCGATGTCGTTGCGGCATCCACCCAGTACCTTATCGGGGTAAAAGGGCGTACATCAGGAGTTTACAATAATAGTAAGTCCTCTTTTGGGACTAAGGAAACATCCGTTCTCATGGTCCAATCCTCTGCTACGCTGGCCACGTAGGTAATGAGTGCGAGTGAGACTCACTCTTACTCATTTTCGGTGCTCAATACTCCTCCCAGGATTCGACATGCTCATAAGTCTATCAATTCATCAAGAATTTCCATCACTCAACCTCTAGAGGCAAGACTATCTTTTCAAATTCAAGGGAATATATTCATCCAACTCTATCAATATTATTTTCAGCTATCACGATCATCAACACACATCACCTCAGGACCCAGACTCAGTCAAACATCACATTTAGACAATCAAGGCTCTAGACTTTCCCCTAAGTTCATTATTAAAGTCTTTATCTCTAATTATCAATCTTGCATCCTAACTTTACATTGGGGCACATGGAAGAACGGTCCCATGCTTTTGGGTAGCCTTTATATAGCTGGAGTGAAGAATTGTCAAGTCTTCTCCAAAGAATTGAAGTCTTAAAGGAAATCCTCACCTCTCTTGTTCTTCTCCTCTCTCAGAACTTGCGTAGAACTTAGAAAAATTATGGGTTTAAAACCCTTTTTGTACAGAAATATGCTTTAAAAATCATTTTGGGTATATAAAAATATATTGAGAAGGACAAAATTGCCCTTCTCGAATTAAAAGAAAAAAATAATTTTCTGGGACACAGGTGTGCGTCGCGGAGGCACACCAGTGTTTTTTGGTGAAGTTTTTGGAAAAACAGTTCCCGTCGAAAAACAACAAAAATCACAAGTGCAAGTCCGCGTCCCTGGCACGTCGCTGAGGGGACGCGGATTTGCTACTATTTTTGCACAAATTGTGCAATTTTATAATTCGATCCGATTGCTCTTAATTCGGGTCGAGACCATTTTCTGACTCGATTTTCCGCGTTGATTGCAAATTTGGTCTCAGATTTTCCATCGGAGCTTTGGAAGACGTATTGTGCACATGATGCATTTTGAGGGCATTTTGATAATTTTACGGGATGTTACAACTAACAAAATATTTATATATTATTTGTGAATGATATATAAATAATTATAAAGTTTATATATATATAATTTTTCAGTTCGATTTAATTTTTTTTTGTAATCTTTTTAGTAAAATCAAAATCAAACCTAGTCAAACAAAATCAAATATCAAATTTTTAATCGATTTAATTTGAATTACAATTTAATTTAATTTTTTAATCATAACCATGAACAACTGTAAGTAAAAATAAAAAAATTGCTATTAATATATATATATATGCTAAATCTTGAATTTTCTTAATAAAACTCCTTCATCACCACTAAGTATTGGGTAGGGCGTGTTGAAGGTGGGAGGAGAGACAATTAATGTAAAATGCCACTATGAAATTTGTTTTTCTCTATTTTTACTAAGAAAGTTGTTTTCCAAAATTTTAATCAATCAACCATAAATATATAATACTAAAGGTACACTTAGTGTGAAAGAACAGGCACCCTTTGAGCCTATTGATAGTGCAAGTAAGCACTTGGACATATGATTTCATGTTTAAATCATTTATATTGAGTAAAATCATTACTCTAACCAACACGATGATATAGTTACTAATAAGGATACTGATCAATAAATAATTCAAAGTAATAATATTGATTCGTTTTCTCAGTCATTTGATTGAGAAACACATGCTCAATATGGGAGGATCATTAATACTATGTGAAAGAATTATGTTAAAGAGTAATACACTGCACCTCATGTTCAATTTTATTTTTTTTATTGAACTAAAGTCAATAAATAAATATTGTACTTTTTAAAGAACAAGTTTGTGTAGGATATTTATACTTGTGTTATGAATTTTTTCTTATTTGATAAAATTGCATAAGAATTGACATAATTTTGATAATTTTAACTGCAAAAAATTTACAACTTAAAAAATTCAAATTACATACCCAAACAAAACTTCAACTACATCTTATATGATTTCATACGATGAATTCATCTTAAATGACCAAACAGATCCTAAATATCAAGGCTAATATGCTAATAAAATAATTTTAAGGAAGGAAAAGTGATCATTGGTTAAAACCCTATTTGTTTTTATTAAAACTATGGAAAATGGTCTAAAATGTTCTTAAATTATTGAAAATGATACACAAATGCCCTTCATCCACCTGTTGGACCTAAAATGACTTGCCATCCACTTTTAGGGCAAAAAATAACCTTCTCTTTAATAGATTCTTTATTAAATAATTTAAACAATTATTTTAAATATATAGCGACCATCTATTAATTAAAATTTAATTATTTAAAATTATTTATAAATTAAACTTAACTTGCCCTAAAATTACCCTAACCCGCCCCATATTGGCTGCCTTCACCTGTTTATTAGAGACAAAGAAAAAGAGGAATCCCATTAAATTAAGTTTCAATTTTTTTTTTCTAAAAAGGAAGAACGCCAAAGTCAAAATAAAGAAATAAAAAATAGTACCTTCAGTGAAATTCCACAAGTAGGATCTGGAAAGGGTAGAATGTACGCAAATCTTATCACTACCTCGTAGAAGTAGAAAAAGTATTTCCTGAGAACCCTCATCTCAAAATTGATAAGAAAAATGATTAAATATGACAAAAATAAAAGAAAAAGAAACAGGAAGAGCCACATTATTTTTTGTTTAGAAATTAAAAAAGTTACTATTATTTTTTGTTTAGAACAAAGAGAAAGTTAATAACCCAATATGGGCATTAAATGCGTATTAATTGGTATGCCAACTTGCCAAAATTGAGCTGAATGGCTAGTTTACTGAAAATTATTGGCTATTGTAATAAAAAAATAATAAACTATTTTTTATGTAAAATATTATCTGAAAGAATTTTGTTTGTTTTTTAATTGAGACACGAGTTGTAACCAATCATCATCTTACACTTGAGCATCCCTGGTGAGATGGCTCTTTTGTTTTCCCACTACATATAGATAGTACTGGACAAGAACTAGAATACAATAATTATATTGAGAAAGCAAGGTGGGGTGATGGTGAATACAGCTCTTCTTTTAGTAGCACTTGTTGCTGTTTCTGCATTTGCAGCTGAAAATGAGTCACAGAAGGAATTTGTGTGGACTTTGGACCATACTAACTACTCTCAAATTATCTCCCACCACAACATGATCGTTGTTCAGTTCTATGCCCCATGGTAATTACCACAACTCTACTGTTTAATTCACTTGCTTTTTCTTCTTCTAAATGGAATGGAGAATTGAATCAAACATTTTTCTAGTGATAATTATACTTGAGACTTATTAAATGTAGATTGTTGACTTGCTTTTCACCAGTTGATTTTTACATTCAGAGATCTGAAGCTCAGTAATTTGCTGCCACTAACAAATACACTTCTCCCTCTCACCGACACTCCTATTTTGGAGTTAGGGGTGCTCATCCTACCTAACCCTTAAAAAGACATATTGTTAATTTTTTTTTAATTTGATATATTTTATATAATTAAAATAAAGAAAAATATAATTTAAGTAAGTACTAAAATAATGATTACTCAATCCATTTTGATCCAACCCATTTTAACTCAAGCAAATTTGGGTTAAATATTGAGTCTTGATGCATTTGTTGTCTTGCCTATTATAACCCACTTAAATTTGATCCAATTCGCCCAATTACCACCCCTATTTGGAGTCATAATCGATTTGGATTTTTTCATCACTATTACCTATAAAATATTCTTAGAGTAGCAATTTCATACATACATACAGAAAAATAAACATGAACACCTTAATGTTTAGCTATCAGCTCCTTTAAGTTAAAAATGGTGGGGAGAGGTAAAAAGATTCTGGTAGGCACTATTTGGGATGTAGCTATATCTATCTACTCCCTCTATCCCATTATCCGAGGCACTCTTTTTTTTAGTTCGTTAATTTCTATTTAAAACTTTCGCTTTATTTTCAGCTACACAAATATTTGAGAGTTATTTTAGACTAAGTTTTAAAAGTTTTTCTTTTCCTCTCTCGGGTTCATAAGTATAGGAATTAGTTCTCTAACCAGGAGTTAATGGAGCCCTTTTACAAATAATCATGGATTTATTGGTGCTGCACGTTTTTAACGACTTATGATAGAATCCATCTTGTTTATCTTGACGAAATGGGTGGAATAGCTATTCCACTTTCCAATGCCAAAAATGTTCAGTAGCTTTTCGATGGCTTCCCTTGCATTACCGGATCGAATCCATTCGATTTCTAAAAAGGATTACTAAGCCTTTAACTTTTGGAGGAATCCTTCATATCTTGGTTTCGTAGGAGCAAATTAGAAAGATTGAGAAATAGAACCATCTGATTTCATTCGTTCTCAATAGCCACAATGCATCCTCTCTCAATAGTCTGTAGGATGAATTAAATGTATGTAAGAAGTCTAAACACGGTGCCAACTCAAATGGTACCACATAGAGTTGGACGGAGGGAGTAATATGTATCCTCATGGCTGCATTACGCAACCCTCAAGTCTTTATTGTAAACTGATGCTAAAAATGTTTTTCCTTCCATTTTCAATTTGATCGCCTTTAAATGGATCTTACATTTAAGATTATGCTGCGAGTCAGGATGGACAAACAAGGGTCATCGATTTACATCTCAATAATTGAATAACTATCTTGTGGGTGTAAATGATTATATCTTATTCATGGACCTTATGTCTAAAACCAAAATACATGTTTAATTGCACATGACATTTCAACTTCACGTTGTCGAGGTTACACTGCTTTTCTTGGCTAAACATGTTTTTAGATGTCTATGTATATGATTGTAGTATTTTTACAAAATCGTTTTCCCTAAAAAATTTAGACATGATTGTATATCTTCTGTGTAATTAGGTGTGGATACTGCCAGGAACTTGCGCCAAAGGTACTAATTGAATTGCTATGTCATCATTTTTTAGAATGACCTTTTCTTTTTGGCTTTATCAATATTTACTATGTACCCTATTAATAATTGATATTGTTTTCTGCGTATTTGTTGTTTCGATGATCATGGCAGTACGAAGAAGCAGCTTCGGTGTTGAATAGTCATGATCCTCCAGTTATTCTTGCTAAAATGGATACAACAATTCTAGAAAATGCCGAACTTGCAAGAAATTACACCCATAATGGTGTTCCAAGTATTAAGATCTTCCGTAATGGTGGCAAGACAGTTCATGATTATAAAGGTACTCGTGAAACAGAGGGTATAATTGCCTATTTGAAAAAACATGCCGGCCCTGCATCTCTTGAAATCAAATCTAAGGAAGATGCTGCACGCCTTATCGATGAGAAAAAGATCGTTGTTGTAAGTATTAGTGCTTTCGAACGCAAGTTTTCAAGTCTCTTAATATAACTAACTTCACTTGCCTCATTTACTAGTTTATGGCTTAAAATTAGCATACTGCTTTTTTTTTTAAGGCTGGCATATTTCCAGAACTCTCTTTAGAGAAGATTCGAAACTTCACTACTTTAGCTGAAGATTTACGAGTAGATTATGATTTTGTTCACACGCTTGATGCCAAACTCCTTCCTCGTGGTGAGCTGGTTGATAAGCCATCTATTCGTCTATTTAAGCCATTTGATGAACTCTATGCTGATTTCGAGGTATTCTGATTCTTATATAATTCATTCTAGCGATTTTAGAGAACTCTCTTCCGTTTGTAATAATCTAGGTTTGAAGGTCTCACTTTGGAGTAATAGTGTAGTTATATATGCATTCTATCCCAGGATTTTCAACTTGAGGCAATGCAGAATTTCATTGAAGAAACTAGTGTCCCAATCATGGCTATTCTTGATGGCAATCCAGAAAACCAGCAATTTGTTAACCACTTTTTGCACATTCCAGGAGACAAGGTACTCAGCTTCTTAAAATTATTTATTGCAAAACAAGTTCATCTATAAAAAAAATGTGTATAGGAATCTCTATTGTTGGTTTTGCACGTCTATCATCATGGTCCCTCCCCTGTCGCCTTAGGATACCACGGGAGAAGCGGGCACTTGGGTAAATAGTTTGAAGGGTGGGATTTCATTATGTACTTCTGTGCTTTGATCAGACAGGATATGACGAAACTTGATCTCACCGAGGACATAACCTTAGATAGAAAGGAGTGGAGGTTGCGAATTAGAGTAGCAGGCTAATAGATCTGGCCTTGGGGTATAGTAGGGTAGTAGGATTAGTTGTGTTTTATATCTGGTGTTGTCATTATCCGTCATACATATGTTGATTTTATCATATTCACACACTATCATGTGTTTTTCGTTGTTACTCGTTCTTTCTATTTCCTTTTTTTTCCTTTCCCTTTTTTCTATATCTAGTTTATTCTGCTTATGGGTTTTTGAGACGAGGGTTCCCAGGAAACGACCTCTCTACCTTGTGAGGTAGTGGTAAGGTCTGCGTACATTCTATCATCTCCAGACCCCACTTGTGGAATACCACTGGGTATGTTGTTGTTGTGCTTTGTGACTGCCATAATCCACACCCTTCCCTCTCCCTGCCTTTGAGTGGATAAAGATTGAGAATTCGTGCTAACCCACTTTAATGAGCCATTAAAATGGCGTGGAGGTATCGAAATTAACATCAATGTGACTAGATACCACTAGATGAAGTAGAATAGCCATTGGATAATTTACATACATGCTGATCTCCAATAGCATTGACAAAGATATTCGTTATTTCTCAATTGAAGAATGCATAAGATGCTTATTGACTTTTGTTTGATTTTCTTTTTAGTGTAGCACAGTCACTTTATCTAATATAAGGAGAGATATTCCAATGAAAGAGGATTCATAATTTTTACAAATTTTGTTTGTGAGGTGAAAGGTTGATGTACCTTATCTTTTTCTTTTTGACAAGTAAATGATAACAATGGGAATGAAAAGCTCCCGTTTACAAAAGGTATAACCAAAAGTAGAGAATTCACATCAAAACATGGTTCTCTACAAATGATGCCCAATCATCTATACAAGAAGAAATTTTGAGGGTACACCAAAAAGCAATCAAAGAAAGAGTATTTCTCAAGTGTGCAAACTCATTTTTGATCCCCTCAAAAGTTCTCATGTTTCTCTTTTCCCATACGACCTACATAATAGCTAATGGAGAAACCTCTGCCTTATGCCTTCTACATCTATGTACTCAATACCAAGTGCGCAGGACATCTATAACAGTTCCCAACTTTACCCATTGTACACCAAAACAATTCAAAATGATCCTTCACAAGCTTGGCACCACTTTGCAATGCACCAATTGATGATCAACTTCTTTACCCGAATACTTGATAAAACACCAACTTACATGAGTGATATCTCTCTTCCTTAGGTTCTGGACTGTCAGAATCGCTCCCCATGCTGCCAAGCACGCCAGGATTAGTGTGCTCCTCCACAAGCTAATAGCTACAACTAAAGGAAACAGTAGTAACTCTAGTCGTTCTTTCTGATGTGCCATACATTACCTTCCTCCATAAGGTGTTCTCCTACATCCCCAATCTCCATGACCATTTTCTTAGTAATGCTCTCTTAAAACACCTTAAGATCATTTACCCCTAGACCACTGTATTTCTTTGGAGTTGTAACAGACCCCTAGTTAACTAAGTGAATATTTCTAGCACCATCTATCGAGTCTCATAAACAGTTTCTTTGAAGCCTTTCCAATTTTAGTGACTGTCACAGGTGCTTGCAACAAACACAAGTAGGTAGGAATGCTCAATAAGGTTTAACGGAGACTTCATAACCTGTCCACCAATCCTTAACTCTATCATTGAAATTTGTTGCCTTAAGCCACATGTTCTCAAAAAGAAAATGCGCATGAGGACGTCTTCTCCTATTTCCATATAGAATAACAAGCATATAATCTGAGATCAGTTTGGGCAATGGGATCTGCAACACATTTGGCATAAATAACACCTGGAACAACATATGAATGCCCCTTTTATTATAAGTTTACCACAGTCGAGCAAACCTGTGTTTGCCACCAACCACGCAAAACAAACTATTTTGAAAGCAGCCTTGATTTCCCAGATTTGCTTCCAAGGCCTGTTGTTCCCCGCAAACTATTTCTAAGAGTAAGGAAGGTGAATTCACTGTAATCATTGATCCTTATTTGCTGTTTGATTTTGAAGATTTGTGTTTTCTTTCCGACATTTGTTGCAAAAAGGTTTTTCTGTCTTTCATGTTACGCAATCTGTACTTTTCTTATCTAGAACCTGAGATTTTCTACCAATATTTGGAATTTGTAGGTATTTCTATTTCTGAACTTCAGCAGTGATCTTGATGCTTTCAAGTCCGTATACTATAATCTTGCAGTCAGTTACAAGGGAAAGGAAACAAACTTCCTCTTGGCAGACGCTGAGACTGGTAAAAGGGCCCTTCAGGTTATTTCATCCTCATTTAAATCAATCTGCATACATTACTTCATTGCCTGTGTGGAGAGACACGAGAGCTGAATATGTGTTGTTCTTGTTGCAGTATTTTGGATTGGACGTTGATCAGGCACCTTTAATCTTCGTACTTACCACGGATGGCACAAAATACGTTCAGCAACATGTACAACCTGACAGCCTTGCATCTTGGTTGAAGGATTGTAAGGTAATGATTTGAACCGGATTCTATGTTTTCCTGTATTCTGTTGCTACTCAAACAAACTTCACGTATCTTCTCTTTTCTAAGAATAGAGGAATTGCTCTTTTTATTCTTCGAATCTTCATTATGAATACAGGATGGAAAGTTGAAGCGATACTTGAAGTCACAGCCTATTCCAGAAGTTAACAATGAACCTGTGAAGGTGGTGGTTGCAGAGACTCTTGACGATATGGTGTTCAAGTCGGGGAAAGATGGTTTGTATCATTCTTTTGATGTTGATTCTATTATATTGTTCTCTCTTGATGTTCATAATGTTCCTCTCCCAACAGGCGTGTTTCCTCGTTAGAAGAGTGAGTTCGGGGATTCTATTGCAGCCTATTGTTAAATACATTTTGTTGTTGTTTTTGGTTGCAGTATTGTTAGAGTTCTATCGACTTGGGTGTAAATATTGCGAGGAGTTTGCTCCGGTGTTGGATGAAATAGCTCTCTCATTTGAAAAAGACCCTGGTGTCCTAATTGCCAAAATTGTAAGAACCCCTCTACTATTTTCCGACTTTGTCAATGAAATAAGATTAGTCTTCTTACCTACTGTGTCTGTCATCTGGTTTAGGATGGAACAGAAAATGATATACCTCGTAAAGTATTTGAAGTTGAAGGATTCCCATCTTTGTACTTGATATCTGCAACGGGTAGTTCGTCGCGGTTTGAGGGAAACAGAACAAAAGAGGCCATTATTGAATTTATCCAGACAAAAAGGAGTAGCCCTGCCGTTGATTTAAGTGTATCAGAAGAGGCACAAATACAAACAGATTCAGTGAAGGATGAGTTGTAAGGAGGTAATGGCCTTTCTCTTTTTGCATATTGATTTCTTCCTTCTACATTTCAGCACTGCGTATTGAAATTTAGTATTACTCTTTTCTTTTTTGGTCCATTTCAAAAGAATACCACCTTATTCTAATTAAAAATAATTCATTTTTAAAATAAGACGGAGGAAGTATTATATTTTCAATTCAAATAAATAATTTTTCAGCGGAAAAAGCTTATTTGCTTTCCTTTTTTTGCAGGTGTGCAGGATTGCTTTTTATTCTCACTTATTGACCTTTTTTCAAATCAATAAGCTGCTTGTATCCCACGCACTTGTCTGAATTTAATAAATATATAAATGAAATATATTTCACTTGACGTGTAATTTTCTAAAAGTATTTTGATGGTTGTGCTAAACATTATAATGGTGTTAGGCACAGATAGACAGATTCATGTACATTTTTAGGGTTGTGGATGAAAGCAGCAGAATAAGTGGCAAAAATACATTTAAAGTTTAAATAGAAAATCACCTAAAATGCTTTTGAATTATTGAAAATGATATGAGTATTTATTATGTTTCATTTTCTTTATTCCACAAGAAAATGAAAATAAAACATCATAAATATTTAAATAAGCAAAAAGAAAAAAGTGAGTATTGTTAGTTTAAGAATATAAGTGAGTCAAAAGATAAATGACTAGTATTTTTGAACTCAAAAATATTTAGTTAAAGAAAAGGACAATTTTGGACCTCAAAGGTGGATGACAAGAGTATTGTCTAGTAGGTGGATGAAAGGTATTTTATATGTTTTAGATTCTTTTTCGTTAAAACTAAGATATCTGAATTTAAATGCGTATCTGTATGATTAAGATATTGTATTTAAGTATGAAATAGAATAATTAAGATAATTTACTTTTCAACATAGGAATGTGTTTAATTTTTTTAATTTTACTCTTAAATATAAATATAATTTAACAAAAATAATTTAATATTAAAAAATAATATTGAATAAAATAAAATCATTCATTGATAAGTAAAATGAAATATTTATGCACTAGTGATTGTGGAAATGACTTGTAATGGTGATAGTTAGAGCCGGCAGTTGTCCCATATTTAAAATATATTACCCATTTAATTTATATTTTATCGAATTGGATCACTTATATTTCAATTGTATAAAAATGAAATTTTACATATTTTTAACCTATTAAAGTATGGACAAATATGGATATTAAACTCATATTTATACATTAAAAAAAATATTTCCCTTACAAATTTGAAGAAAAACATTTTTCAAATCAATAAAAACACACCAATGCAACCTAATTCCACCCTTCACACTATTCACCCACCCCTACCTGCTCCTATCCCTATGTATGCGCACCCCGACCTGCCCACCCACCCTAGGCATTGAGTTTCATGTCTTAGTAAAAGGTTAGGTCCCGAATTAGGAGTTCTGGTTGGGATGAAAATCAGGTCCTGATCAGGAAACAGAATCAGAATCGAAATCGATGTAATAATGGGGAGCCTTTAGAAATCAAATTTCGAGTCAAATCGAATCTTAAGTTGGTTGTGGGTTGAGGTTAGTAGTCGTGTCCAGTATCAGTTTGAATAGTGAGGTTGAAAGAGAATATAATTTTTTTTTATACAAAAATATTATTTTCATTTAAATTGTAAAAATTAAGTCTATTTGAAAATTATATATATATATGACACCTTAAAGGTAATTTTCTTGTTGTTCAAGCTTATTTCAATCAACTTAATGTTTATAGTTTTTGGGTTTTAAGAAATTATAGTGGATACGATTGATTTTCCTAATTTATATTTCATTAGTTCATTTATTATTCATATTTATATGGGTGGATTATAATTCAATTTATTTTAACTGAATTTATTTTCAATCCTCTCAAATTCGATCCAGTTACTCATTTACCACCACCAGTGATATACGCTTGGTGCTTATTACTAGCAATAGTGAGAGTGATAGTTTTTGAGGTGGTTGGTGTTCATTGAAAAATGCAATGATGACAATTGATAGTGGTAATAGTGATGGTGGAGTTTGTTGATATTAGTAGTTCACAGTGTTAACTAAAGTATGAGTCCTGATTGATAATATTGTTGGTGATAGTTAATTGTGATGGTGAAGGTGATTGATAATAAGGATTGACATAAGTTGTGATAATGGTTTATAGTGACGGTAACAATATAATGGTTACACATTGCCATGTATATAATTATATAACAATGGAGATACTTAATGTGATATAACATTACTTGACAAGGGTGGAGATACTTAATGTGATATAACATTGCTGATCTACGTAGTCTATTTCAGTTGCTCGAGCATTTATTGACCCTAAATTTTTTTTAATGTATCTAAATAGAAAATATATAAAAATTGTATAAATATAAAGATAAACATCCAGTGAATAAGAGATTCCACGAGTGCTTTGGCTCTCACTGTCCTACCTTAAAATACACCTGCCAGATGAGCATCCACAGTCTTTAAATCCTGGATCCATCACTGGATGGCAGGTGATTGGTGAAGTGATTATAATGGTAGAGGTGGTTATCGGTGATGGTTGCTGATTTTGGATAGAGTGATGGTAATAAATATTCACAAAAAAAAAACTTTTTAATGATATTAAAACTTTATTTAAGATTGTAATGATTAGACCTATTCAGTAAATAAGTGCGCAAAATTTTAATATAAACAAATATACCTAATAATCTATGAGCTAAACCATTTAGATCCAGACATCCATAAAATATAAACAAATAAATCCCTAGACTGCTGTTGAAGGTGTTAATTATTTCCTTAAATAATAGAGTTGAATACTTATCATAGTTATATTGTTGGTTCATTCATTAACCATTACTTATAAATTATATTTTTTATACTAATAATATAAGTTGATTCAAGATTACAGTACATATATTATAGGAAAAATTATATAAATACACAACTTATTTTATTCAAATCTTTAATATTCTCTACCATTTAAAAAAATTACAAAAATTCCATATTTTTACATTTTCTCTCCAAACGTATGATACCTACAATAAATTTTTTCGCTCAATTTTGTTTCTATCCTATTATTATGCCTATTTTTCAATTTAGACATCTAATCAATGTCAATCACGGATGAATTACTCATTCGTTTCATAATTAACTCCAATTTCAAAATTAAGCCCTAAGGCATTTCTTGGAAAAGGAAGAGACTGCCTCTCTTCTTCTTTGTTCGAAAAAGTTAATTTTTTAAAATAATTTCTTTGTATCAGTCAACCCATATTTATGAATTCTCCATCAACATTAGTCTTGGTATTACCCAGACACCTATTGACAGTGACAATATTCATCAACTCGGAGTAGACCCAACAGGTGAAGTTGCAAATCGTGTATGTGATTTCGTTGAAGAGTTCTTCTGAAGAGATGAAAGTGATGAAGAATATAGGATCAAGTTCCAAATGTACAGATCAAAAATCACGATTTGTGTCTCAATTCTAGTTTTTCAATGTAATTCTGTGGTAGATTGGTACCTATACTGTCAACTATTAACAGATATTAATGTCAAATATTTTGATAGAACATGTTTGATAATGAGTTTTCAATGTTATTCTGTGGTAGATTGATACCTATATTGTCAAGCATCAACTGACATTAATGTGAAATAATTTGATTTCATGATAGGTATCTAATTTATCAAGTATCATAACTACTTCATACATATCTAAATGTCAGTTTTGATACTGGCCTTACATATTTGAAACAAGAATCAATAAGTATATACAACATAGAGCATGTTTCAGTAAATATATAAACCACGAAGCATGTTTGATACTTACTTGAAATAAGAATCAGTAAGTATATACAACATAGAGCATGTATGTTAAATCATGATGTAATCACGTATCAAGTTTATTTTGTGTTATTCGCTATACGAATTAGTCATTTTGCTATATTTAGTTAATTAATTCATGCTCACAGGGGACGATCTACATTATAAAGAACATCCCTAAACATAATTTAAAGTTTGGATCTTCATACAACTCGCACTTTGTGCATGATATGAAGCCTTTTATGGAAATATAAATTGGACAAGGCTTCTGAAGGTTATGTCAGCGATAACGATGATCCACCCAGGCCCAAGGATGTTTCTGCCCACCAGACAGAGAAAAATTAGTTGTTCTTTCTTAGACTTCTAATCTGATGTGATTTTTTGGTTTAAAAGTCTAGAAACTCCACCAACACTATCGAATAACTTTTGCGCATAACAATTGTTAATCTTTACATTACAATTACGGTGACCTTTTATGACATGAAGTATGACTATTTTTTGATGCTGAATAGCTATATTAATGTTTTTGGTACTTTTCCAGTTGAAATTTGCAGTAACCATAAAAATTTCACTCTCTATTTTTCCCATATGTTATTTAGCATTTAGATTTCTTTACCTCATGATAAATGTATGCAACTGTTAAGCAAAATTTTACATACATGATATTTGAACCAAGCTTCAATGTAAACTCTTGATACTTGTTTCAAAAGTATTACTAGCTGCTAAATCGAATATTTGTTTTGATGGCTGAAACTTATCAAAATATCAAGTATCAATAAAGTATATGATCACTTATTTGATACTTATTTTAATATTTGTTTAAACCAATAACTTCGTGAATTTAATTTAAAAATTTTCAAATCATTTCTTATAGTTTTTGGATTATTCAATAGCACTGAATCTATGACTTTAAAATGAAGAAACAAATTGTATATAATCAAGTATCAACATTATATATCCACAATTATGCATCTATTTACATTCAATTCCTTAGCACATATCCAAATTTTTTTATCCAAGTATTTATATTTGTTGCTCATCTTTTCATTTGCGCTTTTCTTTCTCCCTTTTCTCGGTCTTCCAGACAACCTTTTGTACTTTGGTGGAAGGATAACTTCATCTACAACATCTTTTGTCATAGACCAATCAACCTTATCTAACATTGGAATTATTGGGACCTCATACGTATTTGCAAATTCTTTTGGTTTGTAATAATCAGACCAATATGGATGCATGTTGGTTACATTTTTGCCTTCATCCTCCAAACACAATCATCCGAGAAGCATTTTAACACATACCTACAAAATTTATTTACTTGAGTTATTAATACTGAAAAAATATTTGTATCTAACAATGACTATTTATAGTCCTTGATGCTATTCTGTGACTCATCAACAATTAAAATCTACAATTATACAAAAAAATAGAGAAACCAAAATCAATAATGCCAATTGAGAGGTAGAATGCTCAAAAGAACAATATTGTAATTTGTTTGTTTCTCCCAGTGCTTTTAGCAAATATTTCCCATTTTTTTAAATTTACAAACAAGTATCACACTGTTTAGACTTATTTGGTACTTCTAAAAAGCATTGTCAACGAAGTATCAACTCATAGAAAAACATTATAAACCAAGTGTCAAATATCACTTTTTTTGAAGCGCACACAATCAAGAATTAACTAACATCATAAAGCACATAATTGTTAAGTATTTAGTCTATGCAATTATAATCAAGTACAATATACGTAAATCAGGTGTCATTTATACACATGATCAATAATGCATTCATGTATCAAATATACCAAATAAATTCAATTAAATTCAAGTATCAATTACAATCATAAAAGAAAAATAAAAAATCATACATCATACGTACCTTTTGTTTTCGACTAAGCAGCCAGTTGATGAAATTAAGTATACTCTTGAACAAGGATTGCCTGATCTGCATGAATACCAGGATTATGATGATTTTGACACAGATTTCCTCTCGGATTCAGAGGAAAACATCTTCACTGACCACAATGCCCAGTTCTCCTATCTTCTTCGGGTCCTTAATAGAACTCAAAACTCGATTTCTTCTGTATATAACCTATATCTTTCTCTTCCTCAGAGATTGAATTGAAAGTCGACTGAATGTGATAAGGAATAGACTATGGCGAGACCCTCTCAACAGAGGCAAAGGTCATTTCTACCTCAGCAATGCCCAGTTCTCCTATCTTCTTCGGGTCCTTAATAGAACTCAAAACTCGATTTCTTCTGTATATAACCTATATCTTTCTCTTCCTCAGAGATTGAATTGAAAGTCGACTGAATGTGATGAAAGGTTATATGCTTAACACATATAAGTCGAATATAGTATGAAGGCTTTCTCTTCTAAAGGCAGGGGTGAGGACTCCATTGCGGCATTAAGTAAGGAGTTGTGTTGCAGAGGTGGAGGCTTTATCAACATATAACTTAACACCCATGTCGTTATGGATTGAAATTGGAGACAAATTACATTCAACGTATCGAATCTCGATTTTTTTTCTTTATTGATCGATCCCCAACTCAACAACAATCGTAGATCTATAAGGAAATATTATCTCCAACAACAATTTCATTACTTTTGTTTCAATTATTACAATATATTTGATTTCCAGATTCCTGAACGTTGGATCAAGATTGAGATATTCCTTAATGAATTAATTTTTTTTCGGGTAGAGGCGAAAACGAACTGGAAATATCAACAATGATATTTTATCGTTTTTTTAAATTTTGAAACCAATAGGTTGTTATGAATTTTTTGGGAATAATTTAAGCAAATAGATCTTTTTAGCGTTAATTAAGGAATCTCCACTTAATTATCAGATTTTTTTCCTTAATTAATGTAACAGATTCAAAACTAATAGAGGTATCATTCGCTAATTCTAAGTATCAGCGAACACAAGAAAAGTTAAGATTTTTAATAATTTCTGAAAAAGTCAAAAAAAATTAGAATTATAACTAAATAGTATGTCATTTATAAAATTTATACTATATTATATAGTTACCGTGTGTCACGGAAAAATCCTTTTAAGTATGGCGATGAAGAAGAAGAGTCATCAGTGGATCAACAACTACATTTAAGTAATACCCTTTATATCTCTTTTTTTTAAAGGATTTTATGTTGGGTTTTGATATTGATTGAATGGGAAATTATGGGATGGGAAGTGAAGGGAATGTAAAAGGTCCCTTTTGCTTTGGTTAAA
>DF367378.1:0-12974 GCA_000787875.1 Solanum virginianum | reverse complement strand
TTCAAGACTCTACTTGAAAATATGAAGTACGAAGTGACCATCAATATAGAATATCCAAGGCCTACCACCCCCTTGGAGAGGCGATTGAGGTACGAACCCCTCAACATGATTATTGAGGTACATATCCCCCAATATGGTAGCACGAACCAACTACCTCCCGAGCGAGGAAATCGAGGTACAAACCCCTCAATGTGGTTATGAGGTATATTCCAATCATGGTAGCATGGGCCTACTACCTCCCGAGCGAGGCAATCGAAGTACTAACCCCTTAATGTGGTTAGCCGGGCATACGACCCCCTGAGCGAGGCTTGGTCAACTCACAATATAATAGAGGAAAGTGACACATATATACATTCATTTCATCATCATAGAGATTCAAATCATAAGTTATGCTTTAGACCTTCAACAACTCAAGAAACATTAACCGGACATTTTATCAAACACTTGGCGGGTGAGTAATGCTAGTGTAAAACCATGCAATTCAAGAGTGAAATCATGCAAGAAAATTCAATGAAAAATCACCTACCAATACTTGGTAACACCCTCATGCAAAATACATCAAAACCCCTCATCAAGTCCCACAATGGATCATAGATTCATAGCTCAAAACATGCTTAAACAGTCATACTTTTACAAAACCCCAACATAGTACATAGTCAAATTCATAGTAAGTAAGAGCCATAAGTAAATTAACTTAGAAACATGGGATTTAGGTAAAAAGGAAGCTTGGGTACCATGGGTGAAAGGACCCAATAGTTGAAACCACATACTTTGACTTTGGAGAACTTTCATGCATGGGAAGGCTTAGGCCCAAGACCCAAAAGTCTTGGACTGAACTAAAAATAACTGGGTAAAAATAACACTAGTCAGTGCCCTGGCCACATCACGCCAGGGGTGTGGACTCATTCTGGATAAGCAAATTTTGAAAAATTGAAATTGTGATTTGTTTGCTCTAAAATCAGGGTTAGTCCCATTTCTCACTCAATTTTGCCCCTAATCAAGAATATGAAGTCAGATTTTTGATATCACACACAGATTTTGAGATATATGGAAATTATAATTTCAGGCACTTTCGAGGCATATTTTTGGATACTTTTTGGGGTCATTTCAATTTGCATTTGCACAGATAGAATTATTCTTCGTTGTGTCCCTAAGGTCGAGATGATGAGTACCCTAGAGGCATGCCACTCATCTCTAGTATGTGCTCATCATAGTGGAGTTTGGACAGCACATAAACTCTTGCAGTATGGCTACTATTGGCCAACCATCCACCAAGATGCTCATGACTATGCCTAAGCATGTGATAGATGCCAGAGAGAAAGTGGTGTTTCCCGCAAGCAGGAGCTCCCTCTAAACCCCATTATGGTGATTGAATTATTTGATGTGTGAGTAATAGATTTTATGGGTCCATTTGTTAGCTGGCATGGGAACAAATATATCTTAGTGGTTATGGACTATGCATCAAAATGGGTGGAAGCAGTCGCTCTCCCTAACAATGAAGGCAAAAGTGTCACAGCATTTTTGAAACGAAACATCTTATCAAGTTTTAGCACCCCTCGGGCGATCATTAGCAACGGAGGTTTCATTTATGCAATAGACTATTCAAGACTCTACTTGAAAATATGAAGTACAGTATCGGTTGGCAACACCCTACCATCCTCAAACAAGATGGCAAGTGGTGGTGTCCTATAGGGAAATCAAACAAATTCTACCCAAGACTATATATGCAAACCAGATAGATTTATCGTGAAAGCTTGATGACACATTATGGGCATACCAGACTGCATTTAAGATCCATATAGGCATGTCTCCTTACCAACTTGTCTTTGGTATAGCTTGTCACTTGCTAGTGGAGCTTGAGCACAAGGCGATGTGGGCATTCAAAAAGTTAAATCTGGACTAGAATAATGCGGTAAACTCTAGGCTAAGCAAACTCAATGAGCTTAATGAATTTCATTTGAAGGCATATAAGAGCTCAGCCTATATAAACAATGGATCAAGCTGCAGCATGATCGTCGGACTTAAGTTTTGCTATACAACTCCAGGCTAAATTTTTTCCATGGGAAACTCAAGTCTAGATGGTTGGGACCTTTTAGAGTATCACATGTCTTTCGACCATGGGGCCATTGAGTTAGAGAAGAGAAATGGTGCAAAGTTCAAAGTGAATGGCCAAAGAGTCGAACTGTATCTTGGCAATGTTGAAGAAGTAAATATGGTGGAATCATGGACACTTGGTGAAGTTTGTACCCAAGATGTCCAAGTCATGCTGCAACAATAAATCAGGCGTTGCTTGGGAGGTAACTCAAGGTAGAGACTGGCATTTAGGTACCCCAAGTATGTTCCTTTTTATCCCTGTGCTTTATTATTCTGTTTTCTGCATTGAGGATAATGCAAGTCTTTTTAGATGGGTTGTGGGTATTTATAGGCCTCAGTAAAGTTTGAGTAACCTTGACCTATACCTATCCCAAATTTTGAATCTTAGGGTTTTCTTGTCTGTGTTCTTTTTCCCCAAGGGTATTTAATTTTTGTTGAACCGGCATGTTTAAGCTCCTCTCAATTTTTCAAGTCTTTTGATATATTAATCACTCGAAATAATTCACATTAGTGATATGTCGAATTTTAATTGAGCTTTCAAGAAGCTTAAATAGTTGAACATAAGAGTTTTTTAATATCAACCAACTCAAAATATCCTTTAAACAATCTCAAATTTTAGTTATGAGTTGCTCTCAATATTACGAGTCTTTTGATATGATACTCACGCGAAACAACTCATGTTTGCAGCAAGTCTAAGAAGCTCTTCAATGGCAGATTGTTTCATATTTTTTAAATTTTGCATCTGATATTTAGTACCCGCATTGCAGCTCCACATTGTTCCGCTTTTCTTTCTCATGCTCTTTCTTTTGTCTTCTTACATGACAGTTAAAAATTATTTGTAATTGATTGCTGATTACAACAGCAGAACGAAGACGATCTTCTTGACCATGTCTTCTGATTGAAAGGGAACTGAGAACTTTTGGGTTTGTGTTGAAGCCATTGAAGAGAAGGGAAAAAAGATCAAATAAGCAAGAAATATTCACAGCGTTGGCGTATTCTTGAACTTGAAGAAAAAAGTGTCTTTTATGGCGATTTCTAAAATTTTAGAAGCAATTCTTTTGGGAAACTTTCTGAACTATCAGAGACAAACTAAAGGATTTTTATAAAAAGAGTTGCTTAGGCAAACGAAGTTTCATCAATGAAGAAGAAGAAAAGGTTTTGACAATGACTGACTTGTATGGAAACTTGCTCGAATGCCATTTTTGTCAATAATTAATAACTGAATTACTTCCATGTAAAAAAGTTTTGACTCAATGGACATTCTGTTTAACTTTTTCTATCTTTTTCATGTTCTTTTTTACAACAAAGTGAAATCCAACAGCTCGTACAGTCGACTGAAGATGAGAAGCTACTCATTCAGCTAACTGCCAATCAATCAATTTGTGCTAAACGCTACATTAATGCTTGTGATATTTAAAAACCTTTTCACAATTATGACCAATAAACCTGCTTTAATCAAACTACTATGCTAGTAGTACTCCTTTATGTTGTGCTTTTAGCAACTTTGCCTTCACCAAATTTGGGGGAGTGAAATAATGTAAGCAAAACAATAAGAGCATGACATGTTTCTATTTATGAAGTTAATCATTTAATTATGGCCAAATAATATAAACGTTTTAAGTTACTGTATGACTCAGCACATGTAATCGAATTCACGCAAGCTGTTATTCGTAGTATTTAGCAGGAAAGGCCTTTGTAGTCATGATGTTGGCTGTCCTTAACAAGAACATAAGCACTCCCCTACCCTACTCTGCTAGTTATTCATCGGTGACAGCTATGAGATGATCTTCAGTTAGAGATCCTCAATAGCAGAAACCATCACCTGGCAGTGAAGAAATACTCGAGTGTTCAAGATTTAACAAAGTATAAAAAGTAATATCTAACCTATATACAATATCATTTTCCAGCAGGTCCTCAACATACCACCCTTGGTCATACATAGCCCCTCCACGCCCTCTGCAAATGGGGGAAACTGAAGCGAGGCAGCAAAAACCTCTCATCTAGCAGCTGCCAGCTGAAAACTTAAAGATGAGGGCCTGAGGGTCACTTAGAGATGTGTTTCATCAAGTCCAAGAAAGTGAATATGTCATATGTGGAAAGTAAACTACCTCATGTTCTGTTACGTACATGAAAAGTGACCAGTAAATAACATGTCAGAAAAGTCCTAGTAGCACATTCATCATCACTAGACCATACCAGCCTACTTTTATTTCCTTTGAGGATCAACTTGATTCACTAGCAAGAACACTTTAGCAAGTTTTCATACGACTGTCCCATCTTTAATGGTTGCATTCTTCATAATGACAGTAATCCCAGACCTAATGTAAAATCCTTCTGTCGGCCTATTAGCTTCTTGAACACCCTGCAACACCCAAGCATCAGTTAAACATGTATTCACTTTTGTGCTGATTTCATACTTCAAAAGAAAGATACGTACTTCCTTGTTCAGAATAACCACATCTTTTCCTATCTTCGCATTCTTGTCAATTATGCAATTGCTTCAAGAAAATAGGAAGAAAAGCATGTCAAAATCACAGAAGACAACCTAATCGAAGTTCAGGCAAACTGTAAATACATCCGAATGAATAATGATACAATAATCAGTAGGACCAGAGCTCGAAGTTTTCAAGCTGGTCAATCAAAATGGAAGTCTGGGCAGTCAATTTTCAATCAACAAGGATGAGAAGTGAGTACGAGTTCAGTATAAAATCTTACTGTATCTTGGTGTTTGGTCCGACCCCTATTGGAACCTTTCCTTCTGCTAGTAGTGAAGCGATCTCAGATTCAGTTTGATAATAATCTGCACCCATCATCATGGTATCCTGAGAAGTGTAAGACATATTCAGCCTATAAAAAAGTTAGCACTAAATAGCTGTTTATGAAGAAAGGACCTAAAGTGCTAAGATCATGCTTGATGTTCATTACCCCACTATGCTAAAGTCCATTCCTAGAGTATATCATACCAGCTTATTTGCAGAAAGGAATGCAAACTGTAAAGCATATCTGGTGAAAAATATCCAGAACTGTCATAAATCATCCTTCCTACAACTAGTTTGACGGCACACTCACAGGATGGATGATAACCATTATGTGCCTTACATGTCTGTCATCTAGGTTTCTAATATATCAGAATGCATCAGAGGAATGCAGGATATTGTTTTTGATTTAGTCCAAGCTCTAACTGATAGAACTCTCCAGCTAAAAACAGATAAGAAAGGCTTTCAGTGAAAATATGAAAACATACCTTAAACTCAACACCATAGTCTAAACGTGATCGAACACCAACAATAGAGTGCTGGATGGAGCATTCCCTCAGAAAGCAACCATGGGAAATTATTGCATCCACTATCTGATAATGAACAGTATTAATACATGTTCATAGCAACATGCAATCCTGGAAAATTTTTACCACAAGTATTTATGTTAACTTGCACACCCTGCATTTGTCGACTTTTGTAGGAGGTAAGAACCTAGCAGAAGTGTAGAATGGGGTCTTCGGGTCATTGAAGTCAAACTTTGGAGGCTACATCAAACAGGGAGAAAAGAGGGAAAATGCAATTCAATAACAAGTTATTAATCATTAACTGAAGGTGGAGATTATGGTAAATAAAAATGAAATATAACTACCAAATTCGCTGAGATTTAGCATTCCACAATTACTAAAAGTACAGATCCATATTTAAGAGTCCTTGCATCAACTGTCAAGCTCTTACTTTGTGTAATAGTAGAACTAAGTCAGATGGTAGGAAATATTAAGTTGCTCACCTGCTCTGTGAGGGCCAAGTTGGCATCAAAGAAAGACTTTACTGTTCCAATATCCTCCCAGTAATCATTAAACAAATATGCCTAATAAGATCGAGAAGTCAAAACTTAAGTATACAATGAACAGCAAAGTTTGTGAACTTGGAAAGGCTAGAAGTTGCAATTGAGAAAGTTACCACCAGCTAGTACCTGGACATTGCAATCCTTCACAGCAGAAGGGATGATTTCAGAGCCAAAGTCATTGCATGAAGGGTATGCTGACTTGAGAAGTTTTAGTAAAACATCAGTTTTGAATACATAAACACCCATGGATGCAATGTAAGGAAAATTGGATGCTTCTTGCTCAGATAGTCCGAGAATTGATGTGCCAACTTGCTGCAATAGAATATTAGACATACAACACAAGTTATGTAGGAGAAGAGACGATGTGAAAGCAAGAGGGGCTGTAAGGGGATAACTAATCAATAGCTAACTCCAATTTAGAATGAACTTCTACAGTTCCAGGTTTGGAAGTCCAAAAATATGTACCATTGCCTTCAAAGCAGGGCCTTTTGGTTTCTCAGCAAATTGGATGATACGTCCTGTTTCATCTATTTTCATCAATCCAAAATCTGAAGCTTGACTGCAAAAAGAGAGGATGGGGGGAGGTAAGAGAGACAAAAAGGTCTTGATTGACTCCCTGGTAGAGCTTAAATGTCTGCTAGCCCTTATAGTGCATTTTAGATAGACAACATACCTGAAATCTGGGAGCAGATACATAAGTTAGGGATCTCAAAAAGCTTCGTTTTTAGAAATCGAAACAGAAGTAGACTTGAGGGGAACTGCAAAGTGCAAATCTGTATGCTTCCAGATCTTTTAGTGGATATTAATCAGTGCTGGTGCTCTGATGTTAATGAGGATGCAATATGGGAATTGTATCAACATTATTACTATCTATCTGTGATGGTGGTGATAGAAAAGATACTAGGTCCACTTAAATGGTTAAAACTCAAAAGGATTTCAAGCTTCCTAGTTCCAACAATTTTAATTTTCTTTTTTGTATGCTATTTCCTTGTCTGTGACAAATCGTATTGAGGATTAATATAAATCATGATGAAGCTGGGCCTTTCACAATTAAATCTGTAGATCGATATGTCTGACTAAAAGTGCCACTTCAATTTTCAATATGCCTTCAACATATTCTGAACAACTGTGGCCGCCATTTGCCACTCTGAACAACACTAGAAAGAGCCTTTGAAAGAGTTCAGGGAGACAGAAAACACTATATTTGGTTTCACATGAAATAAGCTATCAAGTTAGAAGAAAGATCAATCTCATACCCATCATCCATTGGAACACATGAAACTGTAATATCAGCATTCGTGTCAATATGCTTCTGCAAGCACAAATATTATTCATTAAGCAAAATATATGAACATAAGATTGGGGAGGAAGCAATGTTGTCACAAGTTGCTCATATACCTGAACAAAGTCCATGTAGTCCATTCGATAAAGATGGTCACCAGACAAAATTAATATGTGCTCGACATTCTTGTTCTTCTGATTCTATGTCATCATTCGAAAAAAAAGGTCAGCATTTTTCCTAGGGAGACTTATCAATGAAGATCTCATTTGCATACCTCAAATACCCATATAAATTGCCGCACAGCATCAGCAGTGCCTTGGAACCACATTTTCCCTGAATCCCCTGGAGTCTGGGTTGCAGCTAAAACCTGCATTTAAGGAAAACTTTTGTTTTATCTGTCCAGCACACATTTCCTTTATCTTCCCCATTTTTAGGTTGTTCAACCCACCACTCCATGGATTCACGGATCCAGAGCAGAGGAAATCAACAATAAAAATATAGATGACTCGCCAAGCATCTCATAAGAAGTGTAATCTTAAAAAGATATGATTAAACTTCACTGTCAAAATATAAGTAGCTTAAAAGAGCTTAGAATAAAAACTTCAAGTAACCACAATGATCTTACCTCCACAAATCCATCTCCAAAACCCACTCCATTTCCAAAATTATATGTACGGGCAAGGTGACGATTGAGGGAAAAGGAATTGAACTGTGTTAAGATGAAAATTTTCCGTATGCCGCTATTAATGCAGTTACTCATCGGTACGTCAATTAGCCGGTAACAACCACCAATTGGAACCTGAAGAACAAATGCAATAGTCACAGAATTTGAATGAAAATCGATTGAGATAAACATCTAAGTACATTCTTAAAGCTTAATTGAATTGAGAACAGAGAAGGCAACTCTGCACTTAGCTTAACTACTTTCTTTAGTTCACAAAGATTTAAGAATCACTACAATTTTTAAGACTGAAGTTATTATGAATTGGACATGTTGTCAACCTCAAAAGACACATGGTACCAAGCGACAAGAGAAGATAAACATATATGTGTGTGTGTGTGTGCAGTAATTCTTACAGCTGGTTTAGCTCTTCTGCTGGTAAGAGGAAAAAGACGAGTTCCAGCACCACCACCTAGAATGACAGAGGCAACAGATTTTGGATCTGCCTTTGGATGCTCCTCAAACACTGATTCGTCAAATGACTGAAACCAATATACATAAATAACACAAATTAATCTTCTTAAATGGATCATTAACTTTACTTCATCACTCACCTAATTACTCTACTTACCAGCATCTCTTTGTTTATATCACGGGTGAGAATAGAGGAGACAACCACCACCCTTAACTTTTCTACCCCTTTCTTCACTTCTGAAATGGACCACAAAACCCTTGTTCATCAGTGTTCTTCTACTAATCTTCTGTCCCCAAAATGCACTCTCTTGGTTCCTAATTGCCACTGATTGGGTAGTGCCCTTCATATTAGCACACAACACATCCATTGCTGCACTACTCACTCCAGTGGTTAATCAGCCACGAAATACAGAATCCCAGCAACTACATCACATAAAGAAGCACGTTAATTCGATTTTTCCTAAAAGATTCCTACTCGAGACAGAAACTGCTAAAAACAATTTACAAAAAGGTGACCACTTTATCCAAAAATATCAATACATAGAGAATAAATAAAATGCAAGGCCACGATCATCAATTTAAATAAAACCCACATCACAAAAACAAATCCTTAGCAAATTAAATAATTTTCATTACCCAAAACCCCTTTTTTTTATTAAACTAGATCCGAAAACACTCAGATCATACAACTTTTTTGCAGAATCCATACTATAATACTATATTATTTTTTCAAAGAAAAAAATGAACTTTCTGACTACCTGATGTAAGCTTTTTCAAACACCCAACTTTTCCTCAAAAGTTTTCTGCAGAAAGTAATTAGAATGAGTTACAAATTATTAGGTTAGAGTTTGTTGATAATCCAATGGATTCTAAAGTCTGTCGACTCTCTTGAGATTTGCACGGTCCAACGTACTATAAACGTGAAGCTAACATTTTTAACTCTCCTTGAGTTACTAAAAAGCAGGAGAAAGGGAAATATTACGGGAATTTTCAAATATTTCGGCAGTATTCTTTTTGTTGAGTCACCCAAAAGAACCAAAAAAAAAAATTACACTAAATTTTGAAAATATTATAAAACATATTTTATTTATGGTGAATACCTATTATATGGATTCCTTTAAGAATTAGAAATTCTTACTTGAAAACAAATTCAGTTTCTTACTTGGAGATCAAGTCAGTTTTTCCTTATAAGGTTATCCTTCATTGTAATATATATTTGAATATTATTCAATAGCAATAAGAAATTCTCTCTTCTTCCGTTCTTTATTTTTTGTATTGTTTTATACAGTTTCATAATACGTTATCAGCACAAGACTCTATCGTGAGTCTCTACCGTCTTAAAAAGTGAAGGTTAAGTTTCAAGGTTATTTTCTCTTTATTGATATGGCTAACCTTGAAAAACTTGAGTTCGTTGCCCTTCATAGTTTGGGCAAGAACTACCCTTCATGGCTGTTGGATGTTATGGGTCTTCAAGACACCATTAAAATGAAAATAAAGCATCAAAACAAAATTGTGTTAAAGGTACGATATTCTTGTGTCATCATCTTGATGAATTTGAAAATATGAATATCTCACAGTTAAAGATGTTGGGTTAAAGTCCTATCAATTATGGCATACGACACCTTTATATGAATAAGATATTTAGTTCAAATCTCAATGCACCATATTAATAATGTAATGATGACTAAAGCAAAATAATGTACTTTTCATGAAAAGTCATAATATATTTTCCATTAAAATGTTTTATTCTTTAAAGTGAATGTGATAGTAGTACATAATGTCTAAAAGAAGACAAGTAATTGAATAATACACGTGAACATGAAATGAGATGGTGACATCCAATTTTTTCCTCCACAATATGAATTAGTTATCGAGCTTCTTCAATTTTTAATAATTTAAAATAATTAGCATTTACAAAATTCAAAATGTTTTAAGTGATTTTTATTTTATTTTTATTTTAATTCACTCGTAATTTTGTCATGTTTTAATTATCACTCTTCATAATTAAAAGATTTCGCATTTATTTTTGTCAATTTTTTTAATTTTTTATTTGATTGAACATTGCATCAATTAACAACGTTCAATTACAATTTTAAGTCAGCTAATTTTACTATTGAGTTGATTATTATATTTTGTTGAAATTAAGAAGCTTGTTAATTAATTAATAAAATTCATCCCAAATTGGCTAAATTGCAATTGATATGGCCAATTTTAAATCAATTTCCCTAAATCCATTTTTCAGCCCTTTCTAATACCAATTTTAAGACTGAAAATTTGGCCCAAAACACTCAAAAAAACCCCGCCCAATCCTAATTCTTCGTTCAATTTTCAGCACCATACAAACACAAATACATACACACACCTTTACAAACTAAATCCTCACGCGTTATTTTCCTCTCCTTTTCTATACACGCACTCTTTCCTTTTCAAGCGCGTCCCCCCAAACCAGTACTCCTCTTCTCCATCATAATTATACACAGCAGACAAACGCTCCTCTACGCTCCCATTTCTCCCCAACGTTCAACTCGACAGCCTTTCACAAATTCTTCTCTACGTGTCTCAATCGCATCTACTCTCTTGAAATCAATGGCTAAATCCCTTAGTCCATTAGATTTGCTGACAAATTGGATATACATACTCATTATCTTCTAGATATGGGGTAGAAAAATTTGAATTTTGAATCCAACAAATTTCTATTTTGACGCTGTTTGCCCTGATTTTTGGGCTATTTATATCCCTCGTTCTTCACCATTTTGGACGGCAGCGGGCTTACTCTCAAGAACACTAAAAATTTCTAGTTGATACTTAAGCTGATTTATAGCAAACTCATACAACTTCGAAGCTAGAATTTGTTAGTTTAGAAACCAAGAAAGCATATACAAGGCTATGTTAGCAGTGGTGGGAATTCTCCTTTGAGTTCGTCTAATCCCAGTTCCTGCTTCGGAAAAGGTAAACTCTTTTCACATCTATCACCTATTTCAGTTACAAAAGTCATCAATTCAGCCGTAATCTTATTCACTAATGATTTTTCATTTCGATAGCTTACTATGTAACTTCAGTCGAGCATGAAATTTTATTTGATATTCTGATCTGCTATTTTTGGCGCTTTCGACTTGATTTTTAGATGATGTTCTTCTACTATTTCTATGTAACTTCGAGATTGAAGCACGTATTTGTTTATCAGATCATGTAAATTCGATCTTCCTTTGAAAAAAATAGTTCGTCCTTGTCCAATAAGGTTTCAAAAGAGTTTATTTCTTGCTTATTCTCTTCACATAGATGAAGTCTGCGTGCCTTTTGATAAACTTTTGCTTAAAGTCATTGATTGTTTTCCTCTACGTTTCTCTTGTCTACTTTGTTTTCCCTAGAATCAAAAGTGTTGTTTGTGCTAAGTATGAAGACTATTTGCTATGGTTGTGTTTAAGTTTCGAATCATGGTGTCGTATTTATTCTAGTGTTGTCGCTGATTCATTTTTGTTTTATGTAACTACGCAGTAAGTGTTTTTTTATTTAATAAGTAAAAGGGTTGATTTGTCATGTCTTTGCAGTCGAGGTGTTAAGTCGTTAACTTGTTGAGCCTTTGATCCTTCCAGATAATTTTAGCTGGGTGAGCTATGTGTGAGCATATCATAATAAAATCCGATGAACTATATTTGTCCGCTTTGTGATGTCTAAAATCTGGAATGGTGGCATTGAAGTATTTCCAATTGGCCTTCCTTTATTTCTTCCTTCTCTTAATACCCATTTCAAATCTTAAAGTTCTTTTAGCTCTAGGAGTGAGGTAAAAGCAGTGTATAATTAAGATTTATTTTTTCTTATCTTATTCGTTGCTTCTTGCTTGTTCTTTCTTTTTCCTTCATGAAAAGTTTGTATTATGAGATTTTTTTCAACTGAACTTGATTAGTTCAATTAATGGTCTGCAAGTTTAGTGATTGGTTTCTCCTTGGAGAATTTGGAAGCTTGGTGCTTACTAATTGTTTGTTAAAATGACAACCTGTAGATTTAGGGAAATGGATGCCTTTGGCTTTAGCTTTTGTGTTGTCTAGTTTTCTGATTCAGAAAGTCAATGCTGGTTTTACTCCTGCTGATAACTATTTGATTGCTCGTGAATCTCCCAAAATATAACATGTCTTTGCCAGAAGAATCATTGCTTTAGTTTATTCAAGCCATTTAGTAAGTAGCTCTATTGTTGCTTAATATGATGAGATTGGAGGTTTATCTTAGTTCGAAAGAACATTGTGGATTGGTTATTTTGAATTGGTTTGGAAATCTTCAACCACAAAAATTGGTATTTTATTTGACACTAGCATATTTCATATGTGTGGAATACTATATTTGTTATATGATTTTACTTGACTCTATATTTACTTTATTCAACAACGTGAGAAATTAAATCATCTTACTAATCCTTACTCTCTTGTTATTTGCATGAGCACCTTGGGAGCAAATGAAGTCTCAATTCAGGACTCCCGCTAATTAGAGTCTTATGACTCGACACTATCATACCCGTATATGGAGTCAACATCTCAGACTATCTCGAATAGCAAGCCAAACAAAGGGACCTTGCTTGGAGTCATCCATGGCTACACATATTTTTATTATTTATTTGCTTATTTATTCTTCTTGCTTGTGTTACTT
>DF367380.1:9567-19797 GCA_000787875.1 Solanum virginianum | reverse complement strand
TAGAAGGTCTGAAGCACAACTATCTAAGTGTGTCTCAAATATGCGACAAAGGAAACGACGTACTCTTCACTGCATCTGAGTGCAAGGTGACAAGTGTAGTTTCCAAAAGGCTAATCCTGAAGGGAATGAGGCACAAGAATATGTACAAAGTGGATATCAATGGTCCATGTTAACCAAAGATAAAGTGCTTAAGTGCCATGAGTGATGCTTTCTCCCTATGGCACAATAAACAAACTGATCCTCAAAGATCTGGTTCTGGGATTGCCTGAAGGAAAAATCAGTGAAGAACAAGTGTGTGGAGCGTGTGCTCGAGGTAAGCATATCAGGAGCAGCTTTCAACCAGTAGGGTTGGTTAGCACCAATGGGCCACTGGAATTGGTTCACATGGATCTCTGTGGACCCATGAGACAATTGAGCAAAGGTGGTAACAGGTACGTCTTCGTTCTTGTAGATGACTACTCAAGATTTACTTGGACCTTCTTCATAAAATCCAAAGAGGAAACATTTGATATGTTTGTTGTAATATGCTAAGATGGTCCAAAAGAATTTGAATTGCTAGTTGAAGAGCTTGAGAACTGACCATGGTATAGAATTCAAAAACTCTAAGTTTCTCACATTCTTTGCTGAAAATGGGGTGACTCACAACTTCTCAGCCCCTAGAACTCCTCAACAAAATAGGGTTGTGGAAAGAAAGAATAGATCCATGGAAGATATGGCCAGAACCATCCCGATAGCTAGTGATCTTTTGCAAAGCTTCTGGGCTGAAGCAGTGAACACAACCTGTTACCTCATTAACAGATGTATGATCAAACCCATCTTGAATAAGACCCCCTATGAATTACTTAAAGGAAGAAAACCAAACCTAGCACATCTTCGTTCCTTTGATTGTGTTTGTTATGTACATAACAATGGAAAAGATGCTCTGGGCAAGTTTGGCGCCCAAAGTGATGAGGGAATCTTCATTGGGTACTCATCTCACAGCAAAACTTACAAATTGTACAATAAAAGAGCCAGATGTGTAGAAGAAAGTGCACATATTATATTTGATGAGACCAATCAAGGGCCTAGAAAGTCTTGCAGGAGAAGATACAAAAGGAAGCAGGAGCTCTCACCTGGAAGGAATCAGATGATGAGGATGATAGGGAATAGGGAAGTAGACTGAGTCCACCAGATTTGGGAAATTAAGAGAGTGAAGCATCCACTCCAGAAGTGCATCACACTGAAAATTATTTTCCAAGAATAACACTGGCTGCTGAACCTGGTCCCTCAAATGCTATAACCAATAATCATGTACCTGAGGAAGCAGGCAGTAATTGGAAGCACAAGAGCTCTCATCCTCTTGAGAACCTGTTGACACCCTTAGATTCAAGCATCTCTACTAGGTAAAAGCTCAAAAGCATGCGTGCCTACACTACATACGCATCACTGATTGAACCAAAAAATGTGAAAGAAGCTCTGCAGGATCAAGAATGGATATTTGCAATGCAGGAAGAACTCTTATAGTTTGAATGAAGTAAGGTGTGGTACCTGGTCCCATCTCCTGAACATCGAACCATCTTCAGCACGAAATGGGTCTTCAGGAATAAGCTGGATGAACAAGGAATAAGGCAAGATTGGTGGTACAAGGATATAATCAAAAGGAGGGTATTGATTATGATGAGACCTTTGCTCCAGTTGCACCCATCAAAGCCATTTGTATGCTCATAGCCTTTGCTGCTCATACGAAATTCAAACTATATTAGATGGATGTCAAGAGCGCATTTCTAAACGGGTATTTGCAGGAGGAAGTGTATGTTAAACAACTTTTCGGGTTCAAAAATCATGAGCATCCTGACTATATGTACAAACTGGATAAAGCTCTCTACGGACTGAAATAGGCACCTAGAGCATGGTATGATCGGCTGTTAAATTTTTTGCTGAAACACGGGTACTCAAGAGGAATGATTGATAAAACCCTATTTTTGAAGAAACGAGAAGCTTATGTACTTATTGTACATGTCTATATGGATGACATCATATTTGGAGGGACTGAAGCATCTCTAGGCGGAGAATTTGCAAACCTTATGGGGAGTGAGTTTGAGATGAGTATGATGGGGGGGAACTTAATTTCTTCCTAGGACTTCAGATACATCAGGTACAGATGGGCACTAGTATTCATCAGTAGAAATATATCAAGGAACTTCTCACTAAGTTCAAAATAATGGATGCCAAAGCAAGTGATATACCTATGGCTACCACCACAAGGCTTGATAAGGATAAGGCAGGAGTAGATGTAGATGAAACCAAGTATAGAGGAATGATTGGGTCACTTCTTTACTTAATTGCTAGCTAACCAGATATAGTTTTTAGCTTTGGGATGTGTGCACAGTTCCAAGTCAAACCCAAGAAATCATACCTCAAGGCTGTTAGATAAATTCTTCCTACCTAAAAGGGTCCACCGACCTGGTTCTCTGGTATCTTACTGGGTCCTCTTTTGATCTTGTTGGTTTTGCTGATGCAGATTATGCAGGCTATTCCGTAGATAGGAAAAGCACCTCTAGAATGGCACATTTCTCAGGGTCTTGTCTAGTCTCATGGACGACCAAGAAATAAAACTCTGTGGCCTTGTCAACTGTGGAAGTAGAGTATGTTGTTGCGGTCTCCTGTTATGCTCAACTTCTATGGATCAAATAGTAGCTTGCAGACTTCGGGATACAAGTTGAATGTATCCCCATCTTGTGTGACAACACCAGTGTTGTGAATATAGCAAAGAACTCGATTCAGCACAAGCTTAAAAAACACATTGATGTAAGCCATCACTTTCTGAGAGACAATATGGAGAAGGGATTCATTAAAATGGTATTTTGTAAGAAAGAGGACTAGGTGGTTGATATATTCACCAAAGCCCTGAGCAGGGAACAGTTCGAGCAAAATCGCCTTCACTTGGGTTAATCGGAGAGCTCTAACTTGATTACTTCTCTCCCCTTGACTCTCAAATTGATCTTTAAACACTGTACAGTCATTCTAACTTGATTAATCTTGCAAGCTGACCACTAAGAGATCTACCGAAGGAAACGACGACTAGGCTGAGGTTACCCGACTTAAGGACCGATTCCTTCAGCAGCAGGTGGATTTCCTTCTTAAGCTCCTAGGCGCAGGCTCTTCCCTACCTCCACCTTAGTCACTCCTTTTCTTTGTTAAGTGTCTATTGCTAGGAGTGAGGCATCAAGTCAGGGGGAACTGGTCTTCACATGTTGATATATCAGGTATGCACCAACTCCATTACCTTCACAATCTTAATGAACGCATATTCAGTTAAAAGTTATTTGTGGCTCACACCTGGTCCCATCTATATGGTAATCAAATTGACAAGAAGGGCGACATCTTAAAAATAAGCTATGATCATTATTCCTTGGGATCCCAAAAGTCGCGTCAGTTGCACCGTCAGTACACATCTTTTCAAACCAATCCTGGTGTTTGCTCCAACTCTCAAGAAAATCCCCTCATAACTATTGTATGCCTACATATTTCTTACAAAAAAACCCTTTCTTCAAAATAGCTAAATCACTTCCTCAAGAAATCTCAAATATGGCATCTTTAGTAGAATACTTTGATATAGATTCTAACGCCACTGCCCCATCACCACCATAGGACCTTTCTCAGGGGGAACTGCACTCTTCACCCTTCATACACAACCGTTCCCCACCACCGGCCACTACAGGTGAACCCCCTTGCTTCTCTCCTTCACTGCCTCTGAACTTGCCTCCCTATCAGCCTCACCTCTCGTTTTCCAAACCCTACCGGCCATATGTCCCCTTGCCAGTTCCTAACCCTTAGCCCTTTTTCATCGCCTTATTAATGAAACCTCATCATCCTCCACAAATACACCTTCTGTCTAGGTCGTGTCACCGCCGCCTATGTCTCCCCAGTCCTTAGTCTCCCCCTCGTCCATGGTGCCTCCATCTGCCCCTGAGCCCGTTGATTGTCAGGATGACATTCCTCTAGCTCAGGTCCGTCGATGCACCATTATTTTCCCAGCTTCCTTGCCTGTGTCTTCAAAGCCCGTAGCTCCTTGCCCTCGTGTGCCACTTACTAGGAGTAGAAAGCACGTGCTGGACTCCTCCACTCCATCGTCTAGTTGAAAAAAGGTATGTTCAGGTAAGACTGCTACTTCTCTCTCCTCCCCTGTATATATTCCTTTTTTCCCTGATGATACCTCTGAACCTGCCTCCACCCATGGGAAAAGACATAGAAAATTTTAACAAACTGGCTAAGGAGGTCCATTTTGGGTCGAAATGGGTACTTAGAGGTTGGGTGATTCACCTTGAGGTGCGACAATACCTTGTGATTATGCAACTCTATGAAAAACTGGCATTTCAGGGTTGGCTTGATTTGGTGAAAGACACTGACATGCCAATGTTTGAGACTGAGATGGTGGAGTTTTACATCAATTTGGGTTTTATTACCAGGAGTGTGCGTAAGATTGATATTTTGTTCCATAAGGTTAAGCTTGGGGAGATTTTGCATATTCCTACAGTGGGGTTAGCGGAGTACACCTGGTTGGAGGATTTTGGGTGCTTGCTAACTTCGAAGTTCATGGAAAGGAGGGTTACTGATGTCCCTCGTAAGGTGTATAAGGCAGAGATGCCACCTTTCTTGAAGCTTCTATTTGAGGTGGTGCATAAGGTGATCCTGCCTAGGGGTGGGCATAGGCATGAGGCCATATTTCGCAACATGGGCATTGCAAATACGATTGATCTTCAGGAGCCGACTGGTCTACTCTGATTATGCATCACATGGCTTGCATTACTGATCCAGCTGAGGGTCCTCATCAATTGGCCTATGGCAACCTACTCACTCATGTGTTCCGGGCTTTCAAGGTTTCACTTAATACTGGGAGGATCTTGACCAAGAAGGATATAATTGATCGACACACCACCCTTGAATGTCAGGTTGCTCCTCCTGTTGTTATTGTTTTTACACCTATTCCACCAAGGTCCACTGGTGCCATTACTCAGCTCATGAGGGAATTGCATGAGTCTCAGGCTGAACGGGCTCATCTCCAGACGAGGATTGATGAACTTTAGGACCAGCTCAGTGCTTTTCAGGTTGAGGTTGCCCATCTTAAGAATCGATTTCTTCAGAAGCAGGTGGATCATAATCAGCGGGTGGATTCCCTTCTTAGGCTTCTAGGAGCAGGCCCTTCCCTACCTCCCCCTTAGTCACTCCTTTTCGTTGCTATCCTTCTTTTGGCTTCTAACAAACAATACTTTTTGGATGTGTATAAGTTTTTGTTATGGATGCTTATGCGAGCGCTGGTGCTTGCTAGTTATTTTTACTGTGGATATCTGTTTTTCTTGTTATGCTACATTACTCTGCACCTTATAGATGGCTAATATCCTCAGTTTTAATACTGTTGTGTTCTCTACTATTTCTTTTCGCCTGATGTTTTTTCTTGTTTCTATGACTTGTGCTACTGCTTACTGTCTTTTTGTGATGTCAAAAGGAGGAAGTTCTCTATACAGATAGGTTTACCATCATCAAAAAGGGGAAATTTGTTAGGATCTATGCAGGTATGATGATATTGTTTTGATGATGAAAAACACAAGCCAGAAACAGGTAGGAAGAACCAGGTCTGTCGTATGTGCATAAGTGAAGCTAGGCAAAATCCGAGTTGAAGCAGAAGCTTTATTTATGGAAACAAATAAATACGGATTCAAAGAAGGAAGCAGCATTGGAAAAAGACTATTTATGGAAACAAATAGATACAGATTCAGAGAAGGAAGCAGCGTTGGAAAAGGACTGATGTGCCCATCTCAAGAAAGGAGTCCTACATGGAAAGTCTTTAGGGTGCACTATAAATACATTCATCAACCCTAAAAGACATAGCTTTTGCAATCTGATTTCGGTGATCACTTTCAAGCAAGAGCAAGGGCACTTGGTGAAGTGCTTTCAACCAAGATCTAGAGTTAGGTTTTCTTGATTGTTCAAGTCTGTTTGACAATCTTCTTAGAATCTTTGTTTAGTGACAAATTTTGTAAGGAGTTGCCTTTACTGTTTGTGAGTTGTATTAAGAGTAGGTTTGACTCTCAAGAGTTGAGTTTGTTGCAAGTGGTGTAAGTTGAACATTGCTTATTTTTGAGGTTAGTAAAGTTGTTAAAATCCTATGAGTGTAGGTAGTGGTTGTTTCTCCCTTGAGCAAGGAGTTTTCCACTATAAGTGTTTGCTTCTCTTTACTGCTTTAGCAAACTATTATGTATTGTTCGGTGAACCAAATTCATTAGAAGATTAGGGGCACTAACTCTTTTAAAATTGATGAATTTATAACCAAACAATCAAAAATCATATTTAGAATAACATAAGAAGAAGCTAACAAATATACAAGGAGAAACTTGAATAAACACGATATTAGCATCATATGATTGGTCATGCATAAATGGCAACCACTAAGAGACTACACGTCTTATAGCTTAGATTAAACCGAAAGATAGAGCTGAAAGGTTCTATTACTTTATTGCATTGTAAAATTTCCCTGGGTATTATCCACAAATCTCAGTGATCATTCATCATAAATTTAAAACATGAACTATTTAACTTTTGTCCTAAGAAAATACTGATTAAATAAGAAATACACCTGTAGCTTATGTCCCCTTGCAAAATAAATATGCCAACCAACACTTCCGCCAACATCAGAATATATAAGTAAACACCAATAGCCTAACTGGTGTTTACTTTTCCACATTGGACCTTATATGCATATGCATTAGAAGCTTACCTTATTAGAGGAAGGTTTGGAACTCTTACCAACACTTTAGGTTTTGGAGTTTTTGCCCTTTAACCAAGCTAAAATCATGATCATTTTTTACTAATAACTCAATATGAACACATGCACATATATAGGAGCACCTTATTGGGTTGTTTGGTTGCTGGCTAGAGTTATACTGGTATCAGGTTGGAGTGGAATGGTGTTAACGAAGGGATTCTAAGCCATGTAAGTCAGTGCACACTAATCATTAAGACCAGATTCATAGACCACTTCTGCCAACACGAGAGGAAAAGCAAATGCATGTCTGAGTGACAATCACAATAAGAATGACAGAGATTCATGTTTCCAATGGACTGATGGTTGGACCTCATAAACATCACCAAAGAATCAAAGCATAATAGTGTCAGACATTCTTCAAATTCAGGTAGAGATGAAGTAGGTGGGGAAAGTATCATTTGGCACCTCCCTGCTGAAGTGAGTCATTTGATAGGTAAATATATTGATATTGTTTTAATGTTATGTCTGAGGTTTTATGATTGTGTTTGAACTTTGAATTCCATGAATTTTCCAATTTTTGTAGGTGTACTGATATTTTAAGGACAATATCACTTTGGCTTAACTCATACAACTTGTTAAACAAAAACATCGTAGCTAATGATCGAGTTAATGAGTCGGTACATTAGATCCCAAAGGAACAAATGATGATAATCCATCTATTGACAATGATAATGTTAATTTAAAACATTGTATCTCTCAACTATAGTAGGTTGTACCTGAGCAATCTTCCTGAACGATCCTGCACATGTTGAGTTGTTCGACATGCTTCCTTTCTCAGCACATCAGAATTTTGTGATCTCAAAGTTGTCCAAGATTTCCCGTAAAGATCTCAATTTTAGTACTAACAAAATTATACAATGTAATAACATATATAATACTTCGCAAGCGTCATCTTGAATGGACCCAACCAGTTGCCCCTGTTCTATATAACAACCGACAGAGATGTTCATCCCTATCAAACACCTACAATCTGCACTCTATACAAATAAGTATTCACTTTTATCATTCACTTTTTCCCCTGCTTATTATTCAATCATGCTGGCTTATCCAATCATAATGGCCATTCACCTCTATCTAATTCTCCTTCACCATCTTCGCCTTTTCCCCTTTATATGCAGATTATTTGTCGGGAATCATATCTACGGATTGGGTTCATCCTCAAGATTGCTTTTATGTATAAACTTTACTACATATTCAGTGAGTTGTATATAGTTACAGTTAACAATGACATATGTTGTTTTTCTTTTGCTTTTGTCGGTAAAGAGTATAAATCATTTTGCTTTTCTCATGATACATCTGAATCTTTTAAAGTAATATGAGATACTTTTCTTTTTCAGGAAGGACTGGATCAATCTACACACTCTCATATGCTGATCTTTCACACGCTAAAAGCACAGAACACATCTTAAGCCTTCTTTCAAAGTCATGAGGCACAGAACACCTACATAGGTCTGTCATGTATTGTATTGATGATTTGTGAATCATAGTATAGTGATTAGTGGTGTTGTATTTATTATAGGCTCGAAAAGTGGCATAGTTTTTGTAGGATATTTTGGAATTGAAGTTAAGTTTCTCGATTAAAGATAAATTAAGTAATTAGGAAGAACATACAATTCGTGGAGAGCAATTCCACCAAAGCAGAAGCATATCTTTGAGAACAACAAAATAGTGAAGGAGAAGGTTTTTACTGATGAGCAGAAAGTTAGAATAAGCGGATAATACATACCTGTTTGTTTATTGCAGATGTTGTTTGTTTGATGGGAGAACAACCTATGCATGGGTGAGAGGAAAGCGAGTAAAATTGAAAGTTGGTTTATGTTTATTTGCGACATAAAATAATCGACGTTGTTGATTGCAGATGTTGGGTGATTTACGGTTGTTTGCCACACTAGTGGCTGTTCAAGCGGCAGCAGATAGAAAATGATAGTGTGTCGCTAGTGATGGAGGAAGTAGTGTTTCATGCCAATGAGAGTGTGCATTCCATGCTTAAGTTAAAGGGAGAAGTGAGGAGTTGCATCAGTTGAAAGGGATGTTGGTGGCTGTCCAGAGTAGCAGCATTAGAATTATCCATTCTTGTGAAGAAGTACGTAGGCACTGGTTTAAGTTAGGTTCTTTAAGTTGGGGATATTTTAATAATTTGATATTTTTTAATTTTAAGAGGGAAAATAATAATTAGACAACTGAGGGCAAAATAGTAATTTGACTTTGGGGTTTGTGGAGTTGGTATTTTTAAAGTAATGTAGATATAGATATATACATACATAAAAGTTAAAGTACAAATAAAATAAAATAAAATACTTATTTGAGTTAAATTTAAAACGTACTATCATCAGACACACACACACACATACACATAAAAAGTAAAGTACAAATAAAATAAAAAATACTTATAAAGCTAATTATCTCTTTAAAAAGTCATTCTCACTATTTGAATAATAAATATACTCAAAACAATATTGTCATCAAGTACATATATGGAAAAGGAATTACGAAAAAAATATATATTCATCGAGATAATTATCTCTTAAGTGTCTCGTCTAACTTTTGTTTGGTGAAGGTTAATGAACTTTAAACGTTTTAGTATTTTATTAAGGCTTGTTTAGGAATGATCCGAATCAAATGAATTGATTAAGACTGTATTTATTATTTTTAATAATGAAACCTGGCTAGTTTAGAGTTCAATTTTTAGGAGTAATTAAACTTCACTTTTCTTTTGATACTTGACTATTTATTATTTTTAACAATGAAACCTGGCTAGTTTAGAGTTCAATTTTTAGGAGTAATTAAACTTCACTTTTCTTTTGATACTTGACTATTTATTATTTTTAACAATGAAACCTGGCTAGTTTAGAGTTCAATTTTTAGGAGTAATTAAACTTCACTTTTCTTTTGATACTTGACTATTTATTATTTTTAACAATGAAACCTGGCTAGTTTAGAGTTCAATTTTTAGGAGTAATTAAACTTCACTTTTCTTTTGATACTTGACTAAGTTAAATGAACATGTACATACGTCATATATAATCAACAATATATATTTAGATTCTCTTGACCTTTTTGTGATCTTTTCTTAGAATAAATAGTGAATGATTAGAAGCATTAAGTGGAACACAAAAGAGAAACATTTTCATAAATCCTAATAAGTTAATGACAATATATATCTCAATAATTAGAAATGAACAAAAACCTGAACCACATAATTATATTCTTTTGGCTCAACTTTTAGATCTTATGTTCCACTTTCTCCTTGATATATTGTATGGGCGACTTAAAGGATCGTTTGGTATATGCACTAAATTATTATGAGATTATAAATTTAAATTATAATCCTCGAACTAATTCATCCCACATGGGAAATGAAATTAAATACTTTCAAGTTTGATTAAATAAGGCAGGATATCTATGACTCAGTATGGAATTAGATCAGA
>DF367382.1:19235-39024 GCA_000787875.1 Solanum virginianum | reverse complement strand
AATACAACTTGAAATCATGTAATTTTCATAACATAGAAAGATTGGGCTCCATGAGTGAAAAGACCCAATGGATGAAGCCCACATACCTAAATTTAGGGATTCCTTGATGTAGACTTGAAGGAGATTTGAAGCTTGAATGGAGTTCTTTAGATCCAAAATTAAGCTTGAGACACTAGAAATTAGATGAAATATTTGGTTAAGTCTTAGAGAGGCTTTTGAGAGAATTTTGAGTGATATGGAGTTAAAAAATGACTAAGTAAGGGATATTTCATGTGTAAATGGGAATAGGGCCTTGACCCCAATGCCTTTAGGCCAAAATAGAAAATTAAGGAAGTGTTAACACTACTCTGCGATGAGTCCATATCGCGGAGCCATCACGAACCCCTACTAGGTTGCAAAATTTGGTGAAAATTATTTTTTGCTACAGGTCTTCTAAAATTTGGGTTATACCCTTTTCCCACTCAATTTTTTTCCCTGATCAAGAATATGAAGTTGAATTTTTGATATCACGAAAGAATTTTGAGATATATAAAAATTACGATTATGGACGTTTTCAAAGCACATTTTAGGGCGTTTCACTTCATCCACCATATGATGGGTAGATTGGATCTTGATTTATTAATTGTGGTAAGTCCTATCTTTCAAGGACAAACCATCATTTCTCTACCTATGATTTTTTGTTTATATCATTTACTTAGAGGGTGAGCCTGGGACATGTCTAGGCCCCAATCCTATCTTATGATTACAGGCATTGTTGGACATCTTGTAGACTCTTATTGGATCTATATGTTATGTCTTGTATTTTGAGCCTGTGATTATGGTTATTTGTTGGATATTGATTGATTATAAGAACTATGATAAGTATGTATGTTATGAGGTGGAGGAACCTAAGTCCCGAATTTCCCCCATAGAGTAAGTCATACTTATCCGCCTCTTAGTCTTTACATGCTATGTGTTACGTGAATCCATGTTAATCCCTATCCCTATGATGTCCCCATAGCTTGAGTCCTATTTTTCCATCCCTTAGAACTATGTGTTTACTATTTCATATGTGCTTTCGAACCAATGATGTGTGAATAGATGTTATAAGGCTTATTTGGAGACTCTTGGGTTCCCATTCGTCATGTCACTCCTAGACCCTAATTTTGGGTCGTGACTAAGATGGTATCGAGCACTAGGTTTATAAATGGTCCTTGAAGTCCAACATACCGCGCCAAGTAGAGTCTTATTCATAGGTGTAAAGCGCACCACATCTATGAGTAGGAGGTTATACGGCGTTTTAGGAAATATTTTACTTTTTCAGGATCTTATTGTGCCATGGAACGTGTCTCAATGTTTTCTATCTCCATCTCTCCCTACTGAATAAGGAGAGTTACTTAGGGCTCGTAATGCAATCCTGACAAAGAAGATGCTACAGTTGATCTTATAGATGAGGCCATAAGGGAGTTGGTGAAGGATGTGCATTGTTTAGCAAGCTTGTTCCTTCGGATATTTGAAGTTTTCTTAGGTTGGCTAGTTATGATGGAAGGTTTGTTAAAGGTTTCTCATCTATTGCATCTCTATTAACTCAAAAGAAGTCCAACTTTGTATGGTTAGATAAGTGTGAGAAGAGTTTTAAGACATTGAAAGATCAGCTTGGCTCCTATTTTGACTTTACCTGATGGCTTAGATAGGTTGGTGGTGTACTGTTATACTTCTTAGATAGGGTTGGGTGTGTACTTATGCAACATGGTAAGGTGATAGCTTATACGTCAAGGCAATTGAAGGTGCATGAGCATAATTACCCGCACGGCACGTGTGTTACCGATCACAAGAGCTTGCAATATGTGTTCACCCGAAGGGATCTTAACTTGAGGCAAAAAAGGTGGTTGGAACTCCTTAAGGACTATGACATGTATGTACAATATCATCCTGGCTAGATGAATGTTGTAGCCGATGCTCTTAGTAGGTTATTTATGAGAAATGCGGCTCATGATGGGGAAGAGAAGAAGGAGTTGGCAAAGGATGTTCATCATTTGGCTAGGTTGGGTATTAGGTTGGCCAACTCTAATGATGGTGGTATTCATGTTCAAAATGGGGCCAAATCTTTGGTGGTTATTGATGTAAAGGCTAAGCAAGATCTAGATTCATTATTGGTTGAGTTGAAGAAGTTGGTTGCTGAAAAGAAGAGAGAGGTCTTCTCCCAAGGGGGAAATGGTGTGCTTCGGTATCAACATCGGTTATGTGTTTTGGATGTGGATGATCTTAGCATGTTGATCATAAGTGAAGCTCATAACTCTCATTATTCTATTAATCTGGGATCTACTAAGATGTATTGGGATTTGAGAGAGGTGTATTGGTGGCATGATATGAAGAAGGATATAGTCAATTTTGTATCTGAATTCCCTAATTGCCATCAAGTGAAGGTAGAGCACCAAAGTCCTGGTAGGTTGACTCAAGATAATGAGATTCCTACTTGGAAGTGGGAAGATGTGAACATAGATTTTATGGTTGGTTTGCCTCAGACCTGAAGGCAATTTGACTCCATTTGATTATCGTTGACCAGATGACTAAGTCTGCTCATTTCCTACCGGTCAGGACTACTTTTGGTGTTGAAGATTATGTAAGGTTGTATATCTAAAAGTTGGTGAGGCTGCATGGACTGCCTAGGTCTATCATATCGAATTGAGGTACCCAATTTACTTCTCATTTTTGGAGGTCATTTCAAAAAAGATTTGGTACTAAGGTGAAGTTAAGCACCATCTTTCATCCTTAAACTAATGGAAAAGCCGAGAGGATAACTCAAACCTTGGAGGATGTGTTGAGGGCTTGTGTGTTGGAGTTCAAAGGTAATTTGGATGATCATCTACCACTTATTCAGTTTGCTTACAACAATAGCTTTCATTCTAGTGTTGGTGTAACACTGGTTGGAGCTTTATATAATAGGAGTATAGATCTTTGATGGGTGGTTTGAGTTAGATAAGAGGACTTCTATAGGCTCGAATTTAGTGTTGGAGACTATGAAAAGAGTGAAATTGATTAGGGAAAGGTTGAAGATGGTTCGAAGTCATTAAAGTTTTATTTGGATGTTAGAAAGAGAGATCTTGAGTTCCGTATTGGAGATTGGGTGTATGTGAAGGTTCACCTATGAGGGTGTGATGCGTTTTGGGGAGAAGGGCAAGTTAAGTCCTCAGTATGTAGGTCCTTATAAGTTTGTTGAAGTTGATTGGGAATGTGGCTCATAGGTTAAATTTGCCTCCAGAATTGTGCTTCAGTCACTTAGTTTTCCATGTGTCTATGTTGAGGTAGTTGGTTAGCGATACTAGTGCTATTGTGCCTTTGGAAGGTATTGAGGTTGAGGAGAACTTATCTTGTGAGGAAGTTTCGGTTAGGATTTTGGATAAGACAAGTGAAGCGGCTTTGCAACAAGGATATGACTTCGGTTAACGTACTTCACAGAAATCAAAATGTGAAAAGTGCTACGTGGGAAGTAAGTGCTACGTGGGAAGTGGAATCAAGTATGATGTGACGATACCTCTATCCTTTCCAACCTACTCAAACCTATGGTATTAGGTTCTTCCTATTCTCAATGGTCCTAATTCTTTCACTCCCCCGAGTCTCACAACATGGCATGTATACATGTGCACAAAAATGATTTTTTATGATGTTTTAAATGATTTGAATACCTTTTAATATGAGTTTTAATGACTTGATAATTTTTAAATGATGAATTATGCATTGTACCTTATGTTGGATATTTTATGTTCTAAGAGAAGCCTTTCAAGCCTTGTTCTAGCATATTCGAGGACGAATGTTCCCAAGGCGGAGATGATGTAAGAACCCGGACATAGTATGACCTCATTGAAGCTTGAAAATTTTGATTTCAAAAAGTGTTGGACCAAGGTGACTCTCAATGAGAGCTCTCATAGTTGGTGTGAGGTCACACGGCACGTGTGCGCCTCCATGAAGCGACCCTTGGCCTCATGAGGAATGTTTTACCTTAAACGTGGAGTTTTACACTAAGGCACTCCACACTTGGACCCCTCATTATCTGTGTGACACCTTATGGACCGTGTGGTGGGCCGTGTAGTGGCCTTAGCTTGAAATTCCATAAGTTTTGAAGCCAAGTAAAGTGGTATGGTCCGTGTGGAGGGGTACGATCCATATACCTCTCCATATGGACTCCGGAGTAAGATATTTTCTATGTATTATATCACCGTCTTGAAATGTTGTTGTGACGAATTTTCTAAGTGAAGTGGGATGAAAGAGTACACGGGTCGTTTGGCTTAGTATGGCCCGTGAAGCCCTTCGTACGGGTGTTGGCGTCGAATTTTTCTAAGTATGGGATCTTTAAGATCAAGCTAAGTGTACTTTCAATCCTTCAATCCAAGCTTATTTATGTTGTTTAGGGCCATCATGGGCCTCCCACATCAAGCCAAGTTCAAAGGAATTCCATTGGCTAAGTTTTTCACAAGAACTAATAGAAGAGTCAACTTTAAAGGATCATATCTCTTATCTAAAAAATAACAGGGTGGCCCTTGACATATAAAATTGAAGCTCTTTGAATTAGATTTCCAATGCATTCGGTCTCACCTCATTCCTAGTTCGGACCAAGAAGTTATGCCCATTTTCATAAAGCCTGTCTATGTAGTATTTTCTAAAAATTGTTCAAATGTGGTATTATGGGAGGGTTTCACGGTCCATGAAACCTTGTACGGACCGTGAGACCTCTTCATGGGACCCCTGGAAAGAAATGTTATTTTGCTTCATTAATGGTTTGATTTGGCTAAGTGTGGTCTCATTGGATGGTTGTATGGGCAGTGAAATTTGTATGGACTATGAGCCTTTCACATGAGACCCCATGCAAGAAATGTTGTTTCGCTTCATTAAAGGTATTTTGTAATTGTGGCTTCTCCTAAGGGTCTTTTATGACTTCCTATGCTATCTTAAGACCTTCAAATGACCTAAACTTTATTCCTCTCATTCAAATTTATTCCTCGCATTCAAAATTCTCTCAACTCTCTCTTAAGAACTCTCTCAAAGGACTCTTGTGAATCTAAGCTTGGGAATCAAGGAAATACTTATTCTTCTTCAAAATTCTTCTTGAATCTTCTTCAATAGCTAAGGTATGTGGGTTTGATTCTTGTCCCCTTTCAACCAAGAAGACCCAAAGTCTTTTCAAGTGATTTTCATGAATTTTAGATTACTTTAAATATGAGTTTTAAATATTATAATTTATTATATTCAATTGATATATGAGTTATGCTTTATTGATGATTCTAAGTTGATTTAAGCCCTAGTATAATGGTTCACAATGAAGTTATGAAGTTATGAAAGTGCATGTCCCCTTTAAAGCTTGATTTGTGCATGGGTGATGTATATTATGATTTAAATGTGAATTTTACTTATATTTTTACTTGAATTTTATAATGTATTGTTGATTTAAGTTGAAATCTATATAACCCATGCTATTCTCATCATTCATGGCATATTCATTTATGTACATTGGATTTTATAAAAACATTATGCAATGGGTTGAGCTCAATTATATTTATGTATATGATTTTGATAAGATAATGGTTATGACAAGAATGTGATCACATCACTGTCTAAGATTATGGCTCTTTGAGCGATTATGAGTATTTACACCACTATGTTTAGGGAGCATTGATTGAGGCTTGAGGCGGGGTGGGCTATCCCCAAGGGTCCATACTTATTTCTCAAGAAAGTGCTCCAAAGAAGCTATTCCTATGCATGAAAAGTATTACATGAAGAATGTTTATGCTTTTTAGCTCACTATGCATGACTATGAAGAATGTGATTTGGCCTTTAAGCCTATGAATGCATGTAGACAATTTGAAAATTTTATGCCTCTTTTACAAACATGTATGTGTGTGCGTGTTTTTGTGTGTGTGTCTATATATATATATATATTATATATATATATATATATATATATATATGTATTCTAGTGGAATGATGACCTAGAACTGACGGGATTAGAGGCAAGGTGGGCTATCCCCAAGGGTCCATACTCTTTTCTCTTGAACTATGTGCCTAGCATAGGTATGTTTATGCCCTAAGGGGGAAAGAGTGATTAAGGATCTACCTTTGGCAAGTAGGTCACCTCTTATTCATTGTGAAGGGGACAATGAGGTTCTACTTTATAGCTCACTTGGTCTCATGTCGGTTATGATCCCATTCTCAATATATATGAAATATTTTTGGATTCATGCATCATGTACATCATGGTATATTGATATATTAATCCCTTGTTATATGATTCTTTCTATATATATGCCATTTTCATCTAACATGGAAATGTAGGTTTAATGAGTTCTTGTAAATTGCATGTCCGCATACTTAGTACATTCAAATATACACTCAAAAAGGTCCCAGCACGATATAATATGTCGATCACAGAAATATAGCAAGACATGTTTGAGATATTTGATGTCGTGAATCCTATCTTTCAAGGAAAAACCAATATTCCTCTATCTATGATGTTTTGTTTATATCATTTACTTTGAGAGAGAGCCCAAGACATGTCTTGGCCCCCATTCTTTCTTATGATTACAGGTATTGTTGGACATCTTGTAGACTCTTGTCGGATCTATATATTATGTGTTGTATTTGGAGCCTTTGATTATGGTTATCTATTGGATATGGCTATTGTGGATTGATTATGAGAATTATAATAAGTATGTATGTTATGAGGTGGAGGATCCTAAGTCCCGAATTGCCCCCATAGAGTGAGTCATACTTACCCGCCCTTTAATCTTTATATGATATTTGTTATTGAATCTATGTTACTTCCTATCCCTATGATATCCCCATAGCATGAGTCCTATTTTATCGTCCATTAGAACTATGTGTTTACTATTTTGTATGCACTTCAGAACCGATGATATGTGAATGGATGCTATATGGCTTGTTTGGGGACTCTCGAATTTTCATTCGAAATGTTGCTCCTAGACCCTAGGTCTGGGTCATGACAGCAGAATGGAGAGTCATTGACTAATGTTGCAGAAGAGGAAGCCTTGTGAAGATACAGAGGAAAGTGGGCAAGTGTACATTTGACGTATCGCCAGAGTGCTCAATGATGGTCGGCCTTGACCGTCGAATGGTATTTTGTAACACAAACTTTAACACATTTGCATGGAGTATATAAGTAATTTTAGAAAGGATGTTGTACATATGAGATCATTGCATATCAAAACAAATCTTTTTCTAAGTTTTAGAGAGTAGTACATAGAACTTTACTCTTAGAGTACAAAGGGGAGTTAGGGTTTAAAAGCTTTTGGGAAGCAAATTGGTGTAGATTGGTTGGCGATAATCAACTAATTTCTATTCAATCTTGTTACCCACGACTACTGCTGCTATGTTTCGTATCGACTCTTTAATTTCTAGCATGTGTGGCTAAAACCCCCATGTGGGGGGTGTGCTATTAATATGAGTTTTTTATTTATCGATTGAGTCTTTGATATTTTGACTTATTTCCAGTTGATTCGAGTGAATTTATATCCATTCCTATGTTTAATCTAAAATTTTAAGGTAGCAAACTTGGGATTTACTCTAGATCTCGTATTGTTTCCTTAATCGAAATGATTAGAGTTTGGAATGAATATAATGGCTGAAAACCACTTGGGGTTTTAGTTGAAGTCCACAGCCATAGATTCAATGGCCAAGGTATTAGGGATTTTGTTGAGACTTCTTAGGCCAAGCGTGTATTTGGCGGTACACATATGATTTCGTAGTTGATTCATGCGAAAAACTCATGTATCATAGTTTAACATGGGTTACAAGCAACCTAACCTATTCACTTGTTATCAACTCATTTATTCAAATATTTATACCCAGTTGATAGATCGATTCCCATATTTGCACATCCCCAACATCTTCCTTTATTTGCTAATTAGATTATTAATTAGAATTTGTATAGTCCAATCCTTACTTTTGAATATTGTAACTCCCAAGATCCCACATTTACTTAGTCCAATGAGTCACTTCTACCTTGAACAACAATTCCCTATGGGATCAAGCCCAACCCCTCAATTGGGTTATTATGCTGATGATGATAGCTCCTGCTTTCTTTGAGTAGTCGAATTGAGCGATATAAATAAGCGGAAGAAGACAAACTACAATTATCCCAAGGACTGGTGTCACATGTACAAGCCTCTATATATAAAATACTCAAATGAAATACAAGGCATAATGTCTAGTCCTCAAATAGAACCAAAGCATAAAAGTGGAATCCTCAAGGCCTGCTGAAGACATAAGCACCTACCTCGCAAGAAATTCGAAAGCTAGATTCAACAAGAAGGAAGTCTAACAAGATGGACCGAGCTGACAACCTACAAAAATGTAGCACGGGGTGAGCACCAAATAATGCGTACTCAACAATTGGAACTAACCTAAGGTAAAACAATGAAGAACACAAGTAACTCCTTAAATCCCAACCACAATCCGCCGAACTATAACCCTACACTCAAAAAGGTCCCAGCACGATATAATATGTCGATCACAGAAATATAGATATACTCATCTTCTAGCACAGTATCTCATCACACCAATATATATATATAGATCCAATACTACAATAAGATAGCGGATACAATAAGTGCACAATCTCATAAACAATATACAACTACATCAATCAGATAAGATATGAGATGAAGTGGATGCCATGAGATGTATGCAATGCAATGTCAAATAATGGTGATGCATGTCTGCCCTATGATACACATTCGTTGACTATATATATGCCTCAGTCAGAACCCATGGGGGCAATGTCAAATAAAGTCTCGAAATCAAGAAGGAATCGCCGTTTTCCTCTTCCTACGGTACTCCAAATCACCACAATCTATTCAAATATGGTATCACAATAACATAAAAAATTCAATGACACTAAAATCAATCAATTCAGAGAAATGGGGTATAGTGGCCAAAAATTCATGCCGAAAAACGTGGTCAGAAACTAAAAATTAATGAATGAAAATTTTCTACAGATAACAAAGAAATCAAGGTGAAAATGATTTCAAAACGGAGCTAAGAAGAGGAAGAAATCAATGATTTAAGTTTAGAAAACTCAAGTCTAAAAATTCCCAAATTCCACCATTGAAATCCCAACATTAGAAGTTAAAAACACAAATTAATCAATGAAAATAGTTAAAATAGGTTAGAAATTAGTTGCCCAATCACTTTGCCTTGAAAACTCACGAATCTCCTTGAAAACAAAGCTTGAAGAGTTGAAAATGGTGAAAAGGATTTAAATTACATCTTTTAAAAAGAGACATTGTTCCGGCATCATCAATGCTCTGCGAACGCGGAGGTGCACTGGAGTGTACTCTGCGAATGCGGTAGTAAGGCCCCCGAATATGGAGGGTAAAGCACCCACACCTCCAAGAACACTATCTCAAGCCCACGAACACAGAGAGAAAATGGGACATGCACCAGATACCTTGCACCAGCAATGCACAACTAGAACTACAACTCGGAAGGAGCACTCGGAACTCATTCAAAATCAGAATTTCACAAACTAAGTATGTATTCATACCAGAAACGACGATCCAAACTCAATGGAATAATCTCAATTCGATTTTGGGACCTCTATGACATAGTTGCAAATGTAACTTAAATAAATAAGTTTGAAACTTGAAATACCAAAACTGCCTTGAAAACTCCAAAAATTAATACGAGACCATTTCTAACATTAGTTCGACCATCCAAAACTACTGAAATTATGAAATTTTGATATGAGCTCCCAAACCTCGAATGTTGACCAAAGTCAAACTTATGATCCAAAATGAACGAAAAATGAAACTTTGGACCTAAAATCTCCGTTTTAACTCCAAATTCAATTCTGCAAGTCCTCCTAGACTAGATTCCACATTCCGGAACTAATGAAATCGAAGGAATTGGATTTCAACACTAGAAACTCAAAATGACCCCAAAACTCAAAATTTTCAATTTTAAGCTTTTTTGAACTCTTTCTTTTGCAAAACTCCAACCTTTTATCATATTTTCAAAATCTAACTTTTGGACTTATTCAAAAATGACCTAAGGTAATTTTCAGGAGGACCAAAATGATAATTTGATCAAAAATATTAGAAATGACCTTCGAGGTCATTACATTTGCCTACTTCAATTAACATGTCATGTTCAATATTGAAAAATGTATATTTTATATCAATAGTGATTGGCAAATGGCACAAAACATTTACACCACTTTTAAATAGAAGTATAGGATCTCTAGATCAAATTAACCATGATCAAATTAAATATCTCATATCAACAAAGATTGGTTAATTAAACTAATAAACTTTCTTTTAAAACATGCCTTGACATTTTTATACAAATAAAAAAGATAATCACACTATAATTCCGTTGATAAAAGAATATAATATACCAAAAGAGTTCCTCCAGCTATTTATTATCAAACAAAAAAAGAGAACTAAATTATCAATATAAAGAATAGAAATTCAAAACATAACTAAAAATTATCTCTCTGCCATCGCTGAAAACCTATTTTTGTTAACCTTAATTTGCCTAGTTTGGGGGCCATGACCATGCCACCCGGTGGCTCGGTCATTGAAGAAGGTGGCCCATCTGGGCCAGTGTCCTATGCTGCACTTTTACGACAACCAAAGGCACCGACGAAGACTGTTTCGATAAAGCCGATTTTGTATCTTCATGGGGAACCACAAGTAATATGAGAACAAGATAAAGTGGATCAGATGATAATTAATGAGAGTCTAGAATATGGGTAATTGACAAATTCTCTTATGGTTGGCCAGACATACAAGAATTGAGAAGATTGATTCTGAAACAATGCGAACTTAAGTGAGAGTGCAAGATTGGGCTGTTATGTAATAGGCACATACTAATACGGGCATCATTGATGGAAGATTATATGCATTTGTTGTCCAAACCAGCCTTCTATATTACCACCAAGGCTAGATCGTATGCAATGAGGACCTTCAAATGGGAGCTGATGTTTGATCCGGAAGAGGAGACCTCTATTGTAGTAGCATGGATTTCTTTCCCTCATTGCCACTAAATGTTTTTGGAAGAGCGGCCATATTCTCTCTAGCTAGAGCAGTGAGAAAATCTCTACGAGTTGACATGGCAATAAAAAACCAGACTAGACCAAGTTGTACACGGGTGATGATTTCTTACAAGAATTCCCCAAGAGAATTAAAATTAGGGTAAGGAGATCTGATGGGAAAGTGGATGAAAAATGGATCAACATCAAATATGATTATGTTCTAAAGTATTACACTACTTGCATGATTCAGGGGCATGATAAAGAGCAGTGCTACGTCCTTCATCCTAAACTATATCCAGAGAGGAAGGACAATAAGGAGAAGGAAGGAGAAAAACAAGAAAAAAATAGCTGATAAAGAAGTGACAAAGGATCAGGGAAACCCTAACCAAGAAGTTGGGAAGGAACTACTATTTGTTCAGCCAAAAAATAAAGGGAAGGGTAGACGTGAGCAGAACACGATTGTATGGAACAGAATTGGGGTTAAGGAGAACATTGCGTTTGAGATTATTCAGAAGGAAAATCAAGATAAAAAGAACCAACCAGAAACAAAAAAATCTCTTAAGACAAATGTTGATGGGGAGAAAAGGGGAGACAGTAAAATGGAAAGCAAGGATTCCTTGCCATTGAACATAGAAGAGCAAGTTGGAAAAGGGGACGGTGGGAATGTAAGTGTGAACACTATAAAATCAACAGGAAAGAAAGGTGGAAAGGGGGATGGAGGAGATGCAAGTGTGAGCACAATGAAGTCAATTGAAATATCCACACACCTACTACCAAAGTCCATGCAGAAGCAAAACAACCTAGACAAAGACCAAGCTTCAAGTAATAAAGGGAAGGCTGATGTTAGAGGAGCCACTAAGGAGATGTTTGGTGAAAACTCAAAGCGGGATACTGCTATAAATAAGGTTAGAGAGAAGAGTAAAGAGGAAGCAGGTCAAGGAAGAGAGTCGCAACAATTGTCAGATGAAGAGGTAGAGACCGTAAGAAGAGATATAGTGGAGGAGGGAATGGAACAAAATATTCAGGAGGCTAGTAAGGCAGGGGATCTCTCGCCTAGACACTCCAACAACTTGGGAAAGAATATGAAGAAGGTTCAACATATACCTCTACAAGTTCAGACAAGGAGTAGTAGGGGTAAGTCAAATAGTTCTCAATGATTGATAAGATGATATTCTGGAATATCAGGTTCGTGAACACTTTAAAGTCCTTTGAGAGATTGATGGATCTAAACAAGAGGCATCATTACTCTTTTATTACTTTAATGGAATCTTTTCAGGAACATTCTCAGATAGAAAAGTACAAAAAAAGTTAGGTTTTACCCATGTTGCTGGCAATTACTCTAGCAAAATTTGGTGTTTTTGGAAGGATGTATGGGAGGTCGAGGTGTTACTTGATACCATTCAATAGATATCATTCAGATTTAAATATGGTTCTATGAGTTTTATCATATCTTCTGTGTATGCAAGATGTAATAAGCTAGAGAGACTTGAATTATGGGAGGAATTATAGAGTATTGGTGAAGTGGATGATAACCTTGGATAGTGGGAGAGGATTTTAATGTTATAGTGAATGATAAAGAAAAGATGGGGGCCTTAAGTTTGAACAGCAAAAAGCTATGGATTTTGCAATATGCATTAATAGTTGTACTCATGGAAGTGAGGTATACGAGCAGCAACTTCACATGGTGGAATAGAAAAGATGAAGAGGCATTGTATCTTTAAAAGGCTTGACAGGGTCTTGGTTAACAATGCTTTTATGGAGTTATTCCCTACCCCAAAGGTGCATCATCTTGTGAGGCAAGGGTCTGACCATGCCCCACTTCACCTCATTTGCAATACTGATGAGCCAGTTAATATTAAACCATTTAAGTTTTTAAATTTTTGGACAAAGCACATGCAGTTTTTGGAGATAGTGAAGGATAACGGGAAAGTTGATTTTGTGGGCAGTCCATTCCTTGAATTTCAGGTTAAAATGAAAATGGTTCAGAAAGCTTTGTTGAGGTGGAGTAAAGAAGTGTACGGTACCATTTTCCAATAAGCTGCTATGCTAGAAGATGTTATCAGGGCAAAGGAAGTTAAGTTAGAATTATTTCCAACATTAGCTAATAGGGAGGAGCTCAAGAAGGTGGAGGCAGAAATGAAAAAGTGGCTGAGGGTGGAAGAAGAGTTTTGGCAACAGAAAGTAAGGATGAAATGGTTGAAGGACGTGGATAGGAATTAAAAAAAAATTCATTCCTATATGAAAGGCAGAAGGAGAAAATTGAGAGTTAGTGAGATTATCAATGAGCAAGAGAAACACATAAAGGCAGAGGACCAGATAGGTAATGCAGTTGTACAATATTATAGCAACCAATTTACTGTGGAGGCACATAATGGGGACTATGGCATATTGGAACATATTCCTAATTTTGATAACAGATGAAGAAAATGAGAGACTGACTAGACTGCCAAAAGGGGATGAAGTTAGAAGAGTGGTGTTTGAATTAAATATGAACAGTGCAAGTGAGACTGATGGGTTTATTGGTGCTTTCTATCAGTGTTGCTAGGACATTATTGGGGAAAACATCACTAGAATGGTGAGATCTTTCTTTTCTGGACATGAATTGACTAAAATGCCCCAAAAAGTGCCTGAAAATGTGCCTCGAAGATGTCCATATTTGTAATTTCAATATATCTCACAATTTGTGTATCAAAAATTCGACTTCATATTCATGATCAAGGGGCAATATCTAACCCTAATTTTAGAGTAATTGTATCAAAATTTGATTTTCCTAAAATGATGAACTTTAGAGACAATTTGCTCCCGTGGCGCGAGGTGGCCAGGGCGTGGACCAGTGTTAAATATTGCCAGTTATTTCTTGTTCGATCTAAGGCCTTTGGATCTTGGTCCTAAGCCTTCCCTTGCATAAAAACACCTATACTTAGTCATTTTTCAACCCTATATGAATCAAGACATCCCCAAAACCCTCTCAAACACTTAGACAAATATTTCTCTCAAATTCAAGTGGCCCAAACTCATTCCAAATCTTAAGGAATTCACTCAAGCTTTAAGTTCTCATTCAAATCCTCATCAAGGAATTCTCTAAAGTTGAGGTACGTGGTTTTCAACCATTGGATCCTTTCATCTATGGTGCTAAACCTTCCTTTTTAAGTAAATTACATGATTTCAAGTAGATTTATCTATGGGTATTTCTTATTATGAATTGATTATAAACTATGTGGGGGTTTTCATGAAATATGACTGTTTAAGCATGTTTTGAGTTATGAATCTATGTTCTATGATGAGATTTTATGAAGGGTTTTAATGTATCTTACATGAGGGTGTTACCAGGTTGGTGGATTGATTTACATTAAGTTTTCTTACATGATTTTACTCTTGAATTGCATGATTTTTGAACTAGCATTACATACCCGCCAACTATTAGATAAAATTTCCGATTTAGGGTTCTTGAGCACCGAGTGAGGCAATTGAGGTACAAAATCCCCAATATGGTTGCACGGGCCTACTACGATTTAGGGTTCTTGAGCAATTGATGATCTATTGCATGGCCTATGAGTCAAGTGACTTTATGATGATGAAAGTAATGTATATATGTGTTGATTTCATGAAAAATATCTATAATGTTGTTAGTTGACCACACCTTGTTGAGGGGTACTATACCTCAATCATCATGAGTGGTAGGGTATGACTACCATCAACCAATTGAGGGGTTGATACCTTAATCAGCATGGATGGTAGAGTGATGGTAGGGTGTGACAACCATCAACCAATTGAGGGGTAGATACCTTAATCAGCATGGATGGTAGAGTGTGACAATCATCAACCAATTGAGGGGTTGATACCTCAATCACCATGGATGGTAGGGTGTGACAACCATCAACTATTTGAGGGGTTGATACCTCAATCGCCTCTCCAAGGGGGTGGTAGGCCTTGGAATCTATAATGATGGTCTTTTACTGCATATTCTAATATGTTCTATATAAGCATGTTTACTTTAAGTATCATTTATGCATGCCATATTGTAATATGCTCATCCCTTACTTAATTATGCACTTTGACTATGTTGCTTATCTCTTGTGTCACTGCATCCTACATACTTAGTATATTCAAATGTACTAACGCATACTCTATGCCTACATGATGTTACCATATAGGAACAGAAGCTCCACTTGATCATCCTCCTCCTTCATGTAGCTAGTACTAATTTTTGAAGCAAGCTCGGTGAGTCCTTAACTCCAAGAACAATAGGTTTTGATCCTATGTTATGTAAAGACTCTTTTTTTGTAATTTAAGAGTGAAATCATGCAAGAAAATCTATTGTAAAACAATTAATCAACACCTTGCAACACTCTCAAGCAATATACATCAAAACCCCTCATCAAATCCAACATTAGATCCAAGATTTATAGATCAAAACATGCTAAACCAATCATACTTTCATAAACCTCAAATCATTGTGCACTAAATTTCTTAATATACAAAATCCATACGTAAATTCAACTTTAAATCATGCAATTTAAATAAAAGGAGGTTTAGGTATCATGGGTGAAAGGAACCCATGAAAGAAACCCACATAACTTAGCTTGGAGATGAACTTGGTGAAGATTAGAGATAGAGACTTAAAGCTTGAAGAAGATCTTTGAAAGAGAACCTTAGCTTGGGATGAGGGTTTGGGACTTCAGTTTTGGGAGTGAAAATATGAATAAGTGTTTGAATGAGTATTAAAAAATATTTAGGATAATATGAGGGTGAAATAAGGCTACGTATGAGTATTTTCAAGTATGGGAACCCTTAGGCCCAAGACTTGAAAGTCTTGGATAGAAATAAAAAATATAGGACCCAAAATACACTGTTCTGTGACATGGATTACTCACTAGCATTTGCATTTCTACACAAATGAGTTCTACGAAAATGGGCATAAATTTTTCATTCGAACTCGAAATGAGGTGAAACCAAGTGCATTTGAAAGCTTTAGAGCTTTAATTTGGTAGGTTGTGGGCCACCCAGTTCTTTGTGTGCTAAGAGATATGCCCCTTTAAAGTTGACCCTCCTAACTCTCATTTTTGCAATTTTTGAATTTTGATACGGTTGCTCTAAAATTTGGGTTAAACTCATTTCCCACTCACTTTTGCCCCTCAAACAAGAATCTGAAATCGAATCTTTGAAATAACTAATAGATTTTTAGATATATGGAATTTATAATTCTGGACACTTTTGAGGCACATTTTTGGATGCTTTTTGCAATCGTTTCATGAGGACTCACCAACTAGCTTGATAGTCATTGTACTAGCCATGTGGAGGAGGAGGATGATCAAACGGGATTCTGGTTCCTACATGGTAACATCATGTAGGAAGAACATGTATTAGTACATTTGAATGTACTAAGTATGTAGGATGCAATACAAGAAGAGATAGGCAACATATTCGAAATACATATTTATGTAATAAATGAGCATATAACAATATGACATGCATGAATGATGCTTGTAATAAATCATGCTTATATAGGACATATGATATGTGTAAGAAGAGACCATCAATAGTAACCAAGGCCTACCACCTCCTTGGCGAGGTGATTAAGGTACAAACCCCTCAACATGGTTGCACGGGCCTACTACCTCTCGAGCGAGGCTATTGAGGTACAAACCCCCCTCTCCCAACATGGTTGCACGGGCCTACTACCTCCCGAGTGAGGCAATTGAGGTACAAAATCCCCAATATGGTTGCACGGGCCTACTACCTCACGAGCGAGGCAATTGAGGTACAAACCCCCCAACATGGTTGCACGGGCCTACTACCTCCCGAGTGAGGCAATTGAGGTACAAAATCCCCAATATGGTTGCACGGGCCTACTACCTCACGAGCGAGGCAATTGAGGTACAAACCCCCCAACATGGTTGCACGGGCCTACTACCTCTCAAGTGAGGCAATTAAGGTACATACCCCACATTGCTAAGTTTATATCCAGTTGCCAGTGGTAGCTCGGGCCTACTACCTCCCGAACGAGGCAATTGATCAACTTCCAACACTATAGATATATTTCATGAAATCAACATATTTATACCACCCTTTCATCATCATAAAGTCATACAAGTCATAGGCCATCCAATAGAACATCAATGGCTCAAGAACTCTAAACCGAATATTTTATCAAATACTTGTGGGTGTGCAATGCTAGTGTAAAATCATGCAATTAAAGAGTGAAATCATGTAAGAAATCTTGAAGTAAATCATCCCACCAATACTTGGTAACACCATCATACAATCTACATCAAAACCCTTTATCAAATCTCAAGATAAATCAAAGATTCAATAGCTCAAAACATGCTAAAACAATCACACTTTTACAAAGCTCCAACATAGTTCATAGTTAAATTCATAATAGAAGATCCATAAGTAAAATTAACTTAGAAATATGAAATTTATGTAAAAAGGAAGCTTGGGAACCATGGGTGAAAGGACCCAATGGTTGAAACCCACATACCTTGACTTTGGAGAATTCTTGATGAAAATTATAAATGGAGACTTGAAGCTCAAGTGAAATCCTTGAGATACGGATGAGTTTTGGGACTTGAAATTTTGGGTGAAATATTTATCTAAGTATTTGGGAGAGTATTAGGAAATGTCTTGTATGATATGAAGGTGAAATATGGTGAAGTATAGGTATTTTTACGTATGGAAAGACTTAGGCCTAACACCCAAAAGCCTTGGACCAAGATAAAAATCACTGGCAATTAAATATACAGGTCCGCATCTGGTCCACGATGCAGACATATTGCGGAGGTAACTTTTACACTGGTCCGTGCCCTGGCTGCATCGCACCAAAGACGTGGATCGATTCTAGATAGGGAATTTTTAGAAACTTGAAATTGTGATTTGATTGCTCTAAAATTGAGGTTAGACCCATTCCCATTCAATTTTTTCCCCGATCAAGCATATGAAGTGGGATTTTTGATACCATGTACTAATTTTGAGATATATGAAAATTACGATTTTGAGCACTTTCGAGGCACTTTTTGGGGTCGTTTTAGTGAGTCACTTGAGGGTGGTGTTGTAAAGATTGAGGGAAGAGAAATTGTATGCTAAATATGAGAAATGTGAGTTTTGGTTGAAAGAGCTTGCCTTTCGAGATCATGTGGTGTCGGGGGATGGTATTAAGATGGATCCTAAGAAGATAGAAGTGATTAGAAATTGGCGTAGACCTTTGACTCCATTGGATATTAGAAGTTTTGTTGGGCTTAGCGAGTTACTACCGGATGTTTGTGAATGGGTTCTCTTCTATTGCTTCTTCCATGATAAAGCTGAGCCAAAAAAAGGCTAAATTTGTGTGGACTGATGAGTGTGAAAAGAGTTTCCAAACATTGAAAGATAAGCTTGTCTCCACTCCTATCTTTTCTCTACCAAAAGGGCTGAAAGGGTTTGTTATGTATTGTAATGCCTCACGAATTGGTTTGGGTTGTGTTTTGATGCAAAATGATAAAGTGATAGCTTATACTTCTAGACAACTTGAGGTCTATGAAAAGAATTATCCTACCCATGATCTTGAGTTGGCCGCACGTGGTATTTGCTTTAAAACAAAAAAATCCTTATCCAATGTCGATTCGTGCCCTTGGCATTATGGGGCCAAGGCACGAAGATGTATATTTTTTGCCAGTTCACTATTTTGGTCCAAGGCTTTGAGGCCTTGGGCCTAAGCCTTCCTATGCATAAAAGCACCTATACTTAGTCATTTTTCAACCCCTTCTTAAAGATTATGATATGAATATGCATTATCACCCCAGTAAGGCTAATGTTATGACTGATGCTTTGAGTAGGGTGTCTATGGGTAGCCTAGCTTATGTTGTGGTAGTACCAAAGAGGTGGCTAGAGAGGTTCACCGGTCGGCTAGATTGGGAGTTAGGTTAGAGGAGGTTAATAATGGTGGAGTTGTGGTTGTTGCTGGTTCTAAATCTTCATTGGTTGAGGAAGTGATGGCAAAGCAAGATCTTGATCCCGCCTTGCTAGAATTAAAAGCCTTGATGAGAGATGGTAAAGTGAAGGTTTTCTCCCAAGGGGGAGATGGTGCCCTTAGATACCAAGGTAGGTTGTACGTTCCTAATGTTGATGACTTAAGGGAGAAGATTTTTTATGAGGCTCATAGTTCTTCCTATTTCATTCCCCCGGTTCTACAAAAATTTATAGAGATTTGAGGGAAGTGTTTTGGTGGGGTGGTATGAAGAGAGACATTGCTAAGTTTATATCCAGTTGCCATAATTACTAATAAGTCAAAGCCGATCAGCAAAGGGCGGGTGGCCTAGCCCAAGATATAGAGATTCCTTCTTGGAAGTGGGAGGAAATAAATATGGACTTTGTGGTTTGGTTGCCTAAGACTAGAAAGAGTCTTGATTCTATTTGGATTATGGTTGATAGATAGACAAAGTCAGCTCATTTTCTACTGGTTAAGACTACTTATGGTGCTGAAGATTATGCTAAGTTGTACATTAATGAATTGGTTAGATTATATGAGGTGCCTTTGTCTATCATTTCGCATCGTGGTGCTCAATTTACTTCTCACTTTTGGAGGTCCTTCCAAAGAGGTCTTGGTACCAAGGTAAAGCTTAGTACGACCTTTCACCCTCAAACGGATGGCCAAGTCAAAAGAACTATCCAAACTCTTGAGGATATGCTTAGAACTTGTGTGTTGGAGTTTAAGGGTAGTTGGGGTGATCACCTTCCACTCATTGAGTTTGCTTACAACAATAGCTATCATTCTAGCATTGGTAT
>DF367382.1:7587-18131 GCA_000787875.1 Solanum virginianum | reverse complement strand
CATCCTATGCATAAAAGCACCTATACTTAGTCATTTTTCAACCCCATATCATTTAAGACATTCCCCAAAACCCTCTCAAACACTAGATAAATATTTCTCTCAAATTCAAGTGTCCAAAACTCATTCAAGATCTTAAGGAATTCACTCAAACTTCAAGTTCTCATTCAAATCTTCATCAGGGAATTTTACAAAGTTGAGGTATGTGGGTTTCAATTATTGGGTCCTTTCACTCATGGTGCCAAACCTTTCTTTCTAAGTAAATTGCATGATTTAAAGTGGATTTATCTATGGGTATTTCTTATTATGAATTGATTATAAACTATGTTGGGCTTTTAATGAAATGTGGACTGTTTAAGCATATTTTGAGCTAATGAATCTATGTTCTATGATGAGAATTAATGAAGTGTTTTAATGTATCTTACATGAGGGTATTACCAAGTATTGGTGGATTGATTTACATTAAGTTTTCTCACATGATTTCACTCTTGAATTGCATGATTTTGAACTAGCATTACACATCCGCCAAGTATTTGATAAAGTGTCCGGTTTAGGGCTCTTGAGCTATTGATGATCTATTGCATGGCCTATGAGTCAAATGACTTTATGTCATCAACTAATTGAAGGGTTGATACCTTAATCACCATGGATAGTAGGGTATGACAACCATCAACCAATTGAGGGGTTGATACCTCAATCACCATGGATGGTAAGGTGTGACAATCATCAACTAATTGAAGGGTTGATACCTTAATCACCATGGATAGTAGGGTATGACAACCATCAACCAATTGAGGGGTTGATACCTCAATCACCATGATGGTAGGGTGTGACAACCATCAACTAATTGAGGGATTGATACCTCAATCGCCTCTCCAAGAGGGTGGTAGGCCTTGGAATCTATAACGATGATCTCTTAGTACACATGTAATATGTGCTATATAAGCATGTTTACTTCAAGTATCATTCATGCATGCCATATTATTATATGCTCATCCATTACCTACTTATGCATTTTGACTATGATGCTTATCTCTTATGGTATTGCATTCTACATACTTAGTACATTCAAATGTACTAACACATACTCTATGCCTATATGATATTATTATGTAGGAACCAGAGCTCCACTTGATCATCCTCCTCCTGTATGTGGCTAGTACTAACTCTTGAAGCAAGCTTGGTGAGTCCTCAACTCTGAGGACAATAGCTTTTGATCTTATGTTATGTAAAGACTATTTTCTTGTTTAGCTGCTTATAACTATGTGGGTGAACTCGGAAAGTTATCTTGACCCACGCCCAATCTATGTTAGAGGTGTTGTTGGACAAGTTATGTAATTATGCTTTAAGCTTTGATTCTTTGGTGATTTATGATATGAAAGACTTCTCTTAGTCCTTTATTCCTTAATTCTATTCTCATATTATTATTTGATTGCTTCTGCAATCAAGGATGTATAAATGACATGCTAAGAGGCTTGTTTGGGATCCCTTTGGGTTCCCATTCGCCGTGTCACGTCTAGGACCTAGGCTTAGGTCGTGACATTGACAAAGTTTGTCACACAAACTTGGTCCTCATTCCAAATAAGGAAGTTGTCAAAGTTTTCCAGATCTTAGGCCCATTAGCCTAAGCTCCTTTGCTAACAAAATAATTTCCAAGGTCAATCATGGCAAATTGGAGAAGGTGCTACCTCTGATTATCTCACAGAACCAATTTGGTTTTCTTACAGGGAGAAATATTGCAGAAAATGTCTTGCTGGCCCAAGAAATAATCAGAGAAATCAATAAGAGAAACAAAAATATAAATGTGGTTGTGAAGCTAGATATGGAGAAAGCTTATGATAGGGTATCTTGGATCTTCCTAACAAAAATGCTTAGAAGGTTTGACTTTTCAGAGATCTTCATTGACATGACATGGAGGCTGATGTCGACTAACTGGTATTCAATTCTTATAAATGGAAAGTCTTTTGGTTTTTTTAAATTCTTAAGAGGACTAAAGCAAGGGGCCTTTTATCCCCAACTTTATTCATTATTGGGGCAGAAGTGCTATCCAGAGGTCGAAATAAGCTCTATGAGGAAGAAGACCTCAAGGGGTACGGCCTACCAAAATGGAGTCCAAAGATTAATCATCTTGCATATGCAGATGATACAATCTTGTTTAGGTCTGCTGACAAAAGATCGATTATAATAATGATGAAGGTGTTGCATAAATATAAGGTAGCTTCTGGGTAGAGAATTAATAAAATGAAAAGTGCTTTCTACATTCATGACAATACTCCCCTAGCTGTTATAATTAGATTGAGGAGACTTACAGGAATTAAACAAGGTAATTTCTCCTTTACTTATCTGGGTTGTCCTGTTTATTATGGAAAGGCAAGATCTGCTACATCGCAGAAATGGTGAGGAAGATCTTAAGAAGAATTTTTGACTAGCAAAACAAGCTATTATCTTTTGGAGAAAGACATGTGTTAATCTGCCATGTTTTGCAATCTATATCACTGCATTTACTGTCAGTCATGACCCTTCCAAAAAGGTGATTAAAAGAATCCACCAATTGTTTGCAAAATATTTTTGGAGTAACACTGTGGGCACCAAGAATAAGCATTGGGTGACTTGGACTGATATGTGTTATCCGAAAAGTGGGGGGGGGGGTTGGATTTAGATCACTGTTTGATGTAAATAAAGCTTTGGTGGAATTTTAGGACAACCACATCATCATTATGGGCATAATTCCTATGGACAAAGCACTATAAAAGGCTCCATCCTGTTATAGTACAAAGTCAGGGAGCCTCAATGATTCGGAGAAATATGTTGAAGATAAGGGAGGAAGTAGAGCATGAGATTTGGTGGCAGCCTACGTCAGGTTATTCTAATTTTTGGTATGATAACTGGACCAAATTAGACGCACTTTATTATGTGGAGGAAGGACCAGTAATTAATGATGAAGCATAAGTCAGAGACTTTATGTCTAATAGGGAGTAGGACAGAAGGAAATTAGAGGAGATATTGAGTCCAGAAATGGTGAACCACATTATTAAAAGCATCAAACCACCAGACTTGGAGGTTGTGGATAAATCTTGGTGGATGAGGGAAGCCAATGGAAGATTTGTTGTTAAATCAGCTTATGAGACTGTGAGGAGAAGGAAGGTTAAGCAACAATGGACTGATTTGGTTTAGATTAAAGGTCTTTCCCTTAAAATATGTTTTTTCCTATGGAGGGTATGGAAAAGGAGAAGTCCAACTGATGACAACCTGAGGAGAATGAGATTCCAATTGGTGTCAGGATGTTGGTGTTGTGAGAAGAAGGATGAGAAGAATATGACTCACTTATTTCTAATAGCTCCCATAGCCCAAAAACTATGGAGGGTAGTTTGTTCATTGTACAGGTCTCAACATTGCAGGAATGCACCTTCAATAGGTAATCCACACATTAGGGGAGTTCCATGGGCATACTAAAGTACAGAAGATAATGAGGAGCATCCCTGCACTGATAATGTGGGAATTATGGAAAAGAAGGAATACAGTCCAGCATGATAAAAAGTATTCCTTTCACTAGATGAACTACCAGTAATCAAGGAATAACTCAGTTCATCAGAGTCAATTTCCCAGGACTGAAGACACTTCCAGGTCAATGGGTGGACATACTTGACTTTCTGAATAGATATAGACCTAAGCTATATGTTCATGGAAACCGTTGAATAGTGATAGAGTGATTTGTAACACTAATGGGGCAAGTAGTGGAAATCCAGGGCCTAGTGCCTATGGATACTGTATAAGAGGGGTAGAAGGCAATTTGATCTATGCTAAAACAAAGTGCATTAGAATAGCAACTAATATGGAGGAGGAAGCTAAGGCTATTTAATAGCATTAACATGTTGTATATGTAGGGGATTATATAGAGTTCAGATTCAAACTGGTTCATTGGCTTTCAGAACATGATAACTGGTGAATGGAGGATCCTTGGGAACTGGTGGAGACTATTGAATGCATTCAGGACATAATGAAAAAGTCAGGAGCAGTGATAAACACATGTTTTTCAAGAAGCAAATCAATTAGCGGATTGCATTGTCAACCAAGCTTTCACAAAGGAAGGAATACGACAATTTCATGATTTTAATTGGTTACCAAGCATAGCAAAGAGAGTACTTAACATGGATAAGGCAGAAATCCCATCGATCAGAGTGAAAACTAAGCCCATTAACAGCAGATGATAATATCACATAAGTTATGAAATACACAGCAAAAGCAGAGACAAGAAGAATCATACAATTGGAAGCAAAGAGCTATGTAAACTACTGTCCCTATACCTTTTAACATATACACGTAGATTAACAGAGATCTGGGGAGGGGTAAACAAAAAAAGACACTGTGCCAAAAAAGTGCAACAAAAATATCTGAACATCACCAAGTGCTGGGGATTGAGCTAGCTGGAGCAAGGCAAAAGATGCATTTCAAAGGATTTAGAGATGCATCCCCATTTGCTGCAGGGAAAGTGGTTGACAAGGTTAGACAGATAGCAAAGAAAATGGTGGAATCAGAAGGAACATCGGTGGATACTTACAGAAGTAGCTGGAAGATTAAACAAAACCTTTCACCAGATATGATCTACTAGGAGGATCATGGAGGAGCATCGCATAGGCTGAACACCAGTAAATCTGTCAAAATGAGGATGCTTTGCAAGATCGTGAAGACGAAGAGGCGAAGGAACCAACATACTAAGCATCAAAGAGAGGACAAACACACGACGTATCCAGAGAGGCATGCCGACATACATCTTAGAAGTTATTTGATACTTTGAGGGGCAAAATGGGGAGATGAAATGCTGTCTTGGAATATTAAAACATTAGGGCGAAGTTTCTTATATTTTTTGAACCAGGTCATTTATAAAGTTGGGTTGATATTTCTAATTTAATAAAAGGGCCGTAGAGTCCACTATTTTAATTTAAAAAAATATAAAGAATATGATTTAGAAGAGAAATACTCAATTCTGCAATTTATCTTATCATAGAAAATTCACATGAAAATACAAAATAAAATATAAACAACTTATTTTCACTCAATTTTAGTGTAATTAAAAAAATAATTTTTTGAAGTCAATATCACTATATGTCCACAAAATTACAAAAGTATGTTGAAAGTTGTCTAATTTTTTTTTTTAAAATGTAGATAACAACCCTATATATCACTTATAATTTTTTTTAAAATTTATATTGATGTTCAAATAATTTTTAATTTAAACTTAAAAATAAATACCACTACTATTTTTTTTTCTTCAAAATTTCATGTTGGGACGCTTATAAAAGAAAAGGTGGGAGTACGTAAGTGGTCCTTTGGAAGAAATTCACTTGGACAATATATATGTAATATTTGATTTGTGTGAGATAAAAAGTATTGAGATAGAAGGGGAATCTCCATTTCGCCTTTTGTTATTTTTCCAACAAATCTCCATTTCGCCGATCTTCCCAAAGCTCAATCCCAGAAAAGCGTCACCACTACAGAGCCTTCGATCCTTCCAAAGATCCGATCAGATCTCTCTATCTTTCTCTCACTGCACTTTTTTCACTGTTTTCATTCTCTCTGTATCTATTGTTCTCTGCTACACCATTTCCGGTTTCTTACCTAATTTGTGGGATTTCTTGTGAACAAAAGGAGTCTTTTTGCTGTAATTTCTTGAAAAGTTAGGGTTTCTTGGGGGAATTTTTAGATCGTGACCTAGGGTTTCTGAAGATCAGAAATTGATAAAAATTGGGGTTTTATTGTTTGTTATCTTTGCTTTCCTGGTGTGTTGTGAGTGAGTGTATGAGGATTTGGTGTTGTTTATGTTTTGGAGAAGAAGAAGAAGATAATAAAAAGGGCTACAAGAGTATGAGGGACCCGATTTTGGAGAATAACGGCGAGGAATTGCCAGATGAGAATTCAACATGTATAAGAGGGGTAGAAGGCAATTTGATCTATGCTAAAACAAAGTGCATTAGAATAGCAACTAATATGGAGGAGGAAGCTAAGGCTATTTAAAGGAATGTTTTTGACGGGGTCAATGTTGCTGCAGAGGTGAGGCCACATGCTAGCGCCGCAAGTAATGTTAGTGTTTCGAAGAATGAGGAGATTGATTTTGATAGCAACTGGTCATCCAGTGAAGTGAAGGCGTGGAATGAGAATTATAGTGGTGAGAGAATGCTGGATGTTAATTTGAATCTTGGGTTGAGTGGAGAGGCTTCATCCTCAACACTGCTGAAAGAGGATTCTGATCGTGATACCTGGAGTAAGAGGCCCAAAGTTAACTCCTTTTCGTTGTAAGTCCAGCTACTGCTACTTCACTTTTTTTTTTTATTTCAGTTAGTCAAATTATTGAATATTAGAGTCAAGTCAGCCATAGTACTGAATGAATACAGAATTCATTTAAGCAACCAGACCAAATTACGAGGATCAGTTGTTGTTATAGGGCCGGTTCTCTAATGAAAGACTTTCAAGACTCGCTCAAATTATTTCTCGTGTTGTTCTGTTTTACATGTGGTTAGGAGTGTTTCAGAGTTCACTGAGTTTCGGAGAAAGTATATCCTCGCATGATTCTACTAGAAAAAAGAACATATTAATATTAACATGGAGTAGAATTATTTCTAAAGCTACTTATATATGGAATTTCAAAAGCTTAACCTAAAATAGAATTTTGTTTAATTTGATATATAAAAAATTGTCCTTTGAAGTTAGCCCTTAATTCAGGCCAAGAACTCAAAAATGAAGACTGATTGATAAATATTCTTGCAGGGATTGGGACAACCACTTGTTGCAGGAAACCAGTTACCTATGTCCAATGAACGAGGGTGGCGGAGATGTGAGTTTATCAAACTTACTTGGTGCAACAGATGATGAGGGCAAAGATACTAAATTGGAGGATTTAGATGTGCGGATGGATCTTACTGATGACTTATTGCATATGGTATTTACCAATTGCTGCATCCGCTCCTTCTGAGTTGCTTAATTAATATTTATATCTACTAAGTTTCTGACTAAGGAAATGTATGCTCCATCTGTTGCTAGGTGTTCTCCTTTTTGGACCATATTGATCTTTGTCGAGCTGCAAGTGTTTGTAGCCAGTGGAGAGCAGCTAGCTCTCACGAAGACTTTTGGCGGTATCTGAATTTTGAGAACAAGCAGATTTCCTCAAATCAATGTGAGTGTCCCTTCGTAATATCCGTTCCTTGCCCATTGCTAAGATCAGTTCATGTTTCAATTAGTTTGAACTTTTTGTTCTGTATGTTAGTTGAGGACATGTGTCGGCGATACCCAAATGCAACAACAATCAACTTATATGGAACACCTAATATTCACTCACTAGCAATGAAAGCTGTTTCATCACTAAGGTAATATTTTTTATGTTGCCACTACTTTAGGAATCACTATAAGTGACTAATTTGATACATTTCATTGTTGCCAGAAATCTTGAGACTCTGACATTGGGCAGAGGTCAATTGGGGGAAACATTTTTTCATGCCTTAACAGATTGCCATGTGTTGAAGAGTTTGACCATTAATGATGCCACTCTTGGAAATGGAATTCAAGAGATACCAATTTATCATGATAGCTTGCGTCTTTTGCAGCTCGTGAAGTGTCGTGTGCTTCGAGTTTCTATCAGGTTGTATAACGTTAGACAACAATGTTATATTGTTAAAGTAGTTAGCATCCAATTGTTCTTAATTGTCATTATTCTTACAGATGTCCGCAACTTGAGACATTGTCACTGAAACGCAGTAGCATGCCGCATGCGGTGCTTAATTGCCCTCTTTTACATGACCTTGATATAGCTTCATGTCACAAACTTTCCGACGCTGCTATTCGTTCGGCATCAACATCATGCCCTCTTTTAGAGTCTTTGGATATGTCAAATTGTTCATGTGTCAGTGATGAAACACTGCGTGAGATAGCTCAAATTTGTGTAAATCTTCGAGTTTTGGATGCTTCATACTGCCCAAACATTTCTCTTGAGGTATGTTCATTAAATTTACATAGTACCTGAAATTGACATAGTTGGCTTATACTAACACTTGTTCCTTGTTGAAGTCTGTGAGGCTGCTTATGCTGACTGTTCTCAAGCTTCATAGTTGTGAGGGCATTACATCAGCTTCCATGGCTTCCATAGCCTATAGCTATATGTTAGAGGTTTGAGTCTTTCCTCATCCTTTTCATATTGGTAGCCCTGCTGTAATCAGGGGGCCCCTAAATCTCATATTGAACTGTGAATTTCTGTTCTTTTCAGGTTCTGGAGCTTGATAATTGCAGTTTATTGACATCAGTGTCCTTGGATCTTCCCCGCCTTCAGAACATCAGACTAGTACATTGTCGCAAGTATGATACAGGCTTTATGGTTATCCAGTCTCAAGGAAATTTCTTTCCATCCCTTAATTGCCGTCACTTTTTTGTGCACTAACCTACTGTTTATATTGAAACAGGCTTATTGACCTCAACTTGCATAGTGGAATGTTATCATCAATTACTGTTTCTAATTGCCCACTGCTCCAACGAATCAATATAACTTCAACTGCACTCAAAGTAAGTTTGTTCTTAGATGTTATATTTGATGGCCTTATTTTGTTGACTAGAATTAATCTATTCATTGAATAATGGTTCTCTCGTTTATCATTCCACAGAAATTAGTTTTGCAGAAGCAGGAAAGCTTGAAAACAGTTGCATTACAGTGTCCGAATTTGGTAGAAGTGGATCTTACCGAGTGCGAATCACTCACCGATTCTATCTGTGAAGTTTTCAGTGACGGTGGTGGCTGTCCTGTGCTTAGATCCTTAGTTCTAGATAACTGTGAGGTTGGCAATTTTAGTTCCTCATTGTTAACTTGTGCATTCTTGGTTGTTAACTAGAAGACATGTTGCCGAACATAAATTTTCTACATCTAATTACGATATATATGATCTTTACTTAGTTTTGCCGGTCCATGAAAGGTGGTTCACTCAAACTATTGGCAGTTGATTTGTGTCGAGTCACATTTATTATTAAGTGCTTACCTTTGTCCTCACCTCTGTCAATGTGGTAATGGAACTATGGTCATAATGCCCTTTTTGCTTTTCTTGCAACAGAAACTTGGAATAATAATTTTTTTATGCATATCTCCAAGTAGATAAATTGAATGCGGAAAATTCTGACAATCAATGATTAGATATTTTAATGAGTAATCATGAAAGATGATATTAGTGTCTCTTGAATGATTATGTTAGCCGTTCTTTCTGTTTTCTTCTCTTTTCTTTTCCCTTTTTCCATATCTAGTTTATTCTGCTTATGGGTTTTTGAGACGAGGGTTCCCAGGAAAACAGCCTCCTACTTTGTGAAGTACTGGTAAGGTCTGCGTACATTCTACCCTCCCCAGATCCCACTTGTGGGATTCCACTGGGTACGTTGTTGTTGTTTGTTGAATGATTATGTTAACTTTGATCATGTCAGAAAGAGCATAAGTACCCAAGTGTACAGACTGTTGTGTCATCTGGTTGTGCTTTTTTGTTTGTGATAAGCCATGGAACCTGTGTTGTTGGGTGCACCAAGGGCTTGTTTGGTACGAGGGATAAGGGATACTAAACCCGGGATTAGTTTCAGGATGAGTTTATTCCATGTTCAGTTGGGATCAAATCGCGGGATAATTTACCCTGAGATTGTAGTGCTATTTTTATCTCCATTGAGGGTGGGATAACAATCCTGAGATAACTAATCCCGGGATAAATTGTTCCCAACCAAACGAGCCCTAGAGGTTTTTTCCACGGCTTGAGCTTGTGACATCTAGTCACTAGGCGACAACTCTTAACTGTTATGAGACTCCTCTTCAATAACTCACAGAAGTTAAAAGATATTAAAATTGTTCAAGAGGCGAAGTGGGAAGATGAGAAGTTCTAATTCCTTTGTTTTAGCATTAAGAAGTGATTATGTATTTCCTAGATTTACCGTTGGTATTTATTTTATACTCACGTTTCCAAATTGACTTGCAGTAATTTTTATCTTGTGAAAGAAAAATATTAGGGTAAACGTCCTTCTTGGTATCATATGTTCCAAGTTACTAACATACACATTTCCAAATTGACTTGCAGTAATTTTTATCTTGTGAATAATTTTTTTTCTTGTAAATGCATAGGGTAAGCGTCCTTCTTGGTATCATAAGTTCTAAGTTACTAACATACATACATTTTATTAGATATGAGAGTTCCCAAGGGGACGGTTTAAGCTGAAGTAGAAAATGAGAACTATTACCCCGGACGCAAGAAGAAAATAGTTCAGCCTTTTTCCTGAGTCAATGACTGAGCTGAAGTCGCCCCATTTTGAAAAAATCTCAAAGAGGAATTTTCTTTTGAAGCTTGAAGAAAATATGTATTCCTCTCCAATCAAGATTCCCTTTACTACTGTAGTGATTAAGAAAATTAAGGCTGAGTTAGCTTTGATGTTGCAGTTTTTGAGAGATTTTCAAAATCATGAGCTAAATTTGTCAACATTGTGGTAGACTATTGAAGAAATGTCACAACAAATCAAGTATTATATTTCAGTCCCCCCCCCCCCCCCCC
>DF367383.1:13469-32452 GCA_000787875.1 Solanum virginianum | reverse complement strand
TCTACTAGACACGGTCTGTGGACACTTCGAGGACGAACTGCTCTGATACCATTTTTGTCACGACTTGACCCCACGGGCCGTGACTAGTGCCCGACTTGGGCATCCATACGCAATTTCAGAGACAGATTCCAATCAGACGACCTATACCAGCACAAATATCAAACTGACTCTCAAATCTGAACAACCATATGTATCATTTTTAAGGAACATTAGGTAGCATTTATTTTATTTTTACAAATTGTCTTGACTGACCTGCACATCCGAATATACCAACAGAAATCATACAGAGCCAACAGAATGATCATATATATGCAAATACGGGCCGACAAGGCCGCTATGGCAGGTAAATCTGCCTATCAAACATACCAAAAAGATTAGGCAGGTCTAATCTGATAAACTGGGCACAACCCACACGTGTATGTGTTCACAGACCTCTAAAAGACTGACAGAATCATAAGAAGGACAGGGCCCCGTCGTACCCTCGAGTAATCATATATGCAAAATAACAGGAAGCGTATATACCAAACAGGCTCCAGAGTAAAGGGAGCACTTCAACAGCAGATGGAGATCCTAAGCTGGGGGGTCACTAAACTATTCTTCATTACCTGCGGGCATGAAATGCAGCCCCCGAAGCAAAGGGGGTCAGTATAGAATACGTATCGAATATATAAAGCGGAATGTATAGAATATAAATTAAAGTAGTAGTCAAAATGGAAGTATGAAAATCAAACGCATATCCAAATGAATATGTAAAGCAGAATGTACAGAATATAAATTAAAGTAGTGGTCAAAATGGAAGTATGAAAATCAAATGCATATCCAAAAATATTAAAATGTTTATTTTCAAAATACCAATTCATGCCTAACGGACCAGAACAGGTGGGGCCTCCAAAACATATGTCATCCACCGCATGTCGCCAGAAAGTTCAAATCTCCAAAATCTCCATCAGATATCAAACATAGGATAAGTGAGCCAGGGCGATCTTTGGCCCTGCACTCACAAATCATAATACAGAAATGGCATCATGCCGATAAGTGAGCCGAGTCGATCTTTGGCCTAGCACTCATGTGAGCCAGGGCAATCTTTGGCCCTGCACCCACAAGTCATAATATCAACATATCAAAAGTCCAGCGCCTTATAACCCCAGTCTAAGCAAAGCGGCCCATGGGCAAACCGACCCGCTGTATTCAGCCTAACGTCGGAATATGTATATATATATATCATAATATGCACGACAACAATCGGCCCAAGAACCGGTGAACTGTTAGACCCCGTATGTCCTTATTTGGCTCAATTAGGAAAAGTTTGAGGACCAAGGTGTAATTTCTAAGACTTGTAGTTCTTGAAGGAAATAAGAGTTGCCCACCTTAATTTGTGTTACTTTCTTATTGGCACAAGTGTGGAGGTGGGCCAAGACATATGTAGATAAATACATCTAATTCCTCTTATCTTCCTTCATTTCTATACTTAGCAAAAAAAATTGAACAAGACCAAGAGCTCCCAAGAGCTGCTCTCGGGTTAGCCACCAAAAAAAATCAAAATTCATATTTTTCGATTCCAAAATTATTTTGACGCTACAAACCTCACATATTAAGTCCCCTAAGTCGCGTGGAGGTATTATTTGACTGAGAAAATGCCTTTTTCTATGACTTTGGCAATTTGAGCCCATTTAGGGGGTTGAAGATGTAAGGTGATCTTTAGTCTTGTTTTATATATTATTAAGGTTCTATGTATGTTGTAGTAAGTTAAATTGAAAGAAAATCATAAAAGATAGCATGTTTAAAGTGAGTTGTGCATGTTAAGTTGGGGGCCTAAAATTTGGATATGTATGATTATAGTGTTATGTTGTATTGGAACCATGAATTTATGTTTAATTAGTATGAATATGATCTTCATAAGGTGAAGGAAGTGTTGGAATTATTTATATATATATTTGAAGGGTTGGCCGAATTTGGGTCAACGTATGTAATCAAATGTTATGTTGCGTTGGAAGTATGCATTTGATGTTTAGTTGATGTAATATGATTCTTGGAAGGTAAGAGAGTGCTTAATCATCATCTACATGTATAGATAAGTATGTTGCCCTGTTTTTGTAGTTATGCTAAAATGATGTTATTTAGTGTATTTGGTGTTAAAATGGCATTGGAAGCGCTTGCTGATGTTGTTAGGTTGTTGTTGTTGTTGTGTTGATTAATTGGAGTCGAGATGGATTCTCAGGGTGGGTTATTTTAAGGGAAAGTGCTGCCGAAGTTTTTATAGAATTAGGGGCAAATTTGGAATTTATGGCCCAAAAAGGCCTTTAGCTAATCGTTTGGCGTTATTGTGATTTGTTGTAGACGTTGGACATCCGGAAGTATAAGTTGGATCAGCTTTGCGTTGGGATTAGTTAGAGAAGGGATTGTGGTATGTAAAGTATTTTGTTCTGGGCATGACTTAGTTAAACGTAGATAATGGTATGAATCTCGAAAGAACCCCTTTCTTTGCAATTAGGGCTTAAGTATGATTCATATTCGTTCCTTGGCGTTCTTATGGAAATTAATCATATTTTTGACTCTTGTGTAATTGAGGTCCATAAGTTGTAAAAAAGATATGTAAAATTTGATAAGTTTGAAAGAATATATTTCCTAATAGTCTGAAAAGCGTAAACGCCTGCAACTTTTGATAAAAAGCCCGAATTGCCTTGAAAACTGTTTTGAGATGTTTCATAGTAGTTTGTATGATCTAGGGTAAGTATGATCCTCCTAAGTTAGGCTAGTTCGGGTTTTCATCGGCCATGGGACCCACGACACCCTTTTTTTGAAATCTTGATAATTTTGAAAGAATTTGGAATAAATAATATTTTGTTATTAAAATAAATGGTTTATGATCCTTAGACTTATGATAATGATTTTTATGCATATAATTTCTCACGACTCTCCTCGTGCCTATTATGATATCATTATGGATTCTCGGGCCGGTTGCTATCGTGCGCATTATGATATATATACATTCTGGTGTTACGTTGTGTTCGGCGGGTCAGCTTGCCCAAGGATCGGGCTCCGCTTAGATTGGGGTTACAAGGTGCTGGGCTTTTGATATGTTTGGCATTGTGCCCTTTTGTGATTTGTGATGAAAATTTCGGAGATCTGAACTTTCTGGTGTTATGCTGTGGTATGGCGCGAGTTTGGAGGTCGTCATCGTTCCTGTACATTATGCATAAGTTGGGTATTTTAAAAAAGAAAATATTTTGATGGTTGCATATGCTTTGACTTCCATACCTCTTTTTTGGACTATTACTCTGATTTACATTTTGTACATTCCGCTTTATATATTCGGTACATATTTTGTACTGACTCCCTTTGCTTCGGGGGCTGCGTTTCATGCCCGTAGGTACCGACGTATAGAGTAGTGATCCACCAGCTTAGGATTTCTGGCTACTGCTTGAAGTGCTCCTTTGCTTCGGAGTGAACACTTGGTATATACACTTATTTCTTTATTTTGCATTTACGCTCATTCGAGGGTACAACGGGGCCCTGTCTCGTCTTATGGTTCTGTTTATTTACTTAGAGGTCTGTGGACGCCTGTGTATATGGGCTGTGATAGTTTGTATGACTATATAAGTGTGTTGTGTATGTTGAGCGGTTTTAACCGCAGCGGTGACCTTGTCGGCCCGCATATGTATTTTATGATATTCTGCTAGATTTTTCTGAGTGCAGGGTTTTGGGATAGTCTATAAAACACAGGAAACTCTGCCGAAATTTCTGTAAAAATAAGATGTCTATTAAAATTGTAATCTGGCTTTTGTGTCTGGGTGTCCCAATCGGGCACTAGTCACGGCCCATAGGCTGGGTCGTGACATGAACGATATCATAATAGGCACGAATAGAGTCATGACGATCATATGCATAAAAATCATTATTATAAATACAAAAGATCAGTAAAATATTCATATTTGAAAACAAAATATTATTTATATCAAATTCTTTTAAGGTTACCAAGAATTTGCCTAAAAGGGTGTCGCGGGTTCCATGACCGATGAAAACCCGGACTAGCCTGACTTAGGAGGAACATACTTACTCTAGATCATACAACGCAATTTATCTACGTTTAACTAAGTCATGCCAAGGAATAAAATGCTTTACATACTTATCCTAAGTCATACAAATTCCTACGAGAAATTCCAAAATGGTTTTCGAAGCAATCCGAGCATTTTATCAAAAAATACGGACATTTGAAATTTAACATCAATACAGAATAAATTCCTTCAAAATTTATTAAATTTCCCATAATTGTGCAATTTACAAACTTTAAAAAACATAAGAGTCAATTTTATGACGAAGTTAACATAAGAGTGCCAAGGAATAAATACGGACTGTATAAAAGCTCGGATTGCAGGAATAGAGTTCTCTCAAGACTTATATCATAGTCTATGTTTAGCTAAATCATGCCAAAAGGAAAGGTTACTTTACATACCTCAAACGTTCTCCAAATCAATCCAAATGCAAACCCAATTCAACTTAAGCTCCGGGATGTCCAATGTCTACAATTAATTTATAACAATGTTACACAATTAGCTAAGGATTTCTTGGGCATCAAATTTCAAGTTGTCTTTAAATTCTACGAAAAATTTGGTCGCCTTTCCCCTTAAAATAAACCACCCCGAGAATCCATCTCGGCTCACATTAGTCAACAACAACAACAACAACAACAACAATAATAACCCAACAACTTCAACAATCATTTTCAATGCCATTATAACCACAATACCACTAAGGATCATCATTTAATTACCTTTACAAAAATCTGGACTGCCTACTCACATGTACATTTAATTGATGTTTAAACATTCCTTCACCTTCCAATGATCCTATTAGGTCAAATAAACATCAAATGTATAATTCTAACACAACATAACATTATATGACCTACATATACCCAATTCAACCCCAACATACCAACATATACATAAAAGATTATTTCCACTCATTCCTTCACACTACCATAATCATAATAACCAAAATAAGCATTAATTCATAAGTCCAACACAACACCACATCACATAGTATATATACCCCAATTTTCGACCAACCACTACACATACATAATTCATTTTCAACATTAAATCTTTCATGATTTTCTTTCACTTTAGCATACTTACTAAAATAATTTTGAAATGGCTAGAAAAATTATTCACGAGTTACTGTAGCAGGTAGAACCTAAATGCTTGTTCTTCAAGGTTTTCTTAATTTTTTTCTAAGTATAGAAAAGTGTAGAACATGTAAAGATGATCTTATGCATGTATATATTTATAGACAAACAAGCTTTCCCAAGTGTGTCACACTTGGTCCAACCAAAACCCAATAAATTTCAAGTGGGTCCCACAAAAAATCTTGAAGACCCCAAGTTTTGAAAACTCCACTTGGGTTCCTAAACTTTTAATAATAACACTTTGGTCTCAAACTCTCCAATAATACCACTTTAGTCCTGAATGTTCCAATAATTCCATATTAGTCTCAAATTTCGTAATGGTTCTAATGCATGAAAATATGGGTTCTAACATCAAGTGCAGGGACGGCGATACGTAATGCCTGCCTCACTTAGGCAAATCTCATATTGAAAAAAGAGAGGAAAGTCCTGGGCTATTTAAGTAAAGGACTGGATCTAATACTGTGAGACGCCTTTTGGAGTGAGCCCAAAGGGACAAAACCGTGATGGGCTGAGGTCCAAGAGCAGACAATACTTCACAGTGTTGGACCAGTCATTACAGGTGGTATCAGAGCCAATTCTCGACTAGTACGGTGGTGGGGCATATCTCAGGGAGAGCGCTGAGTTCCTACGAGGAGTGAGAGCAGGGATGGCGATACGTAACGCCTGGCTCACTTAGGCAAATCCCACATCGAAAAAAGAGAGGAAAGTCCTAGGCCATTTAAGTAAAGGATTGGACCTAACATTGTGAGACGCCTTTTGGGGTGAGCCCAAAGGGATAAACCCGTGATGGGCTGAGGCCCAAGAGCGAACAATACTTCACAGTGTTGGGCCAGTCGTTACAAAATGAAAAAAATTATTTTTCTTTTTTTAAACAAAGAAATAAGATCTTCGTTTTTTTGCTTCTTGGATAAGGATCTGCTTCATTTTTCTTTTTTAAATAAAGAGTAAAATCTCTTTTTTTAATTTTTGGATAAAAATTTATTATTATTATTTTGAAAATAAGAATCACCGAACCCGGGGAGGGTTGCCTACGTATCTCATCAAGGTGAGAATCAGGTGTGTGTAGTTCTCATATCAAAGAAATTTCATGTTTATTTTTTATAAGAAATAAATATTTTCTTTTGCTTTTATGAATAGGATATCTCATCAGGATGAGAATCAGGTGTGCGTAGTTCGATCATCTTTTTGTAAACATGTTTGACTTCTTAAAGAACATCTTTTATTTATGACATCTTGTTGCAAACATGCGAGGACCTAACTATTTGAATTTGACCCAAAAAAATATTTAATGAGAACATTCAAATAATTAATGTAACAAGTAACACATAGTCATAAACTTGTTGGTCTAAAAGATAGTTCGTGTCCCATATGAACCCTAATATTTGTGTTTAGCCATACAAAGTCAAATGCAGACAATCCCATATGAACCCCAATATTTGTGTTTAGACATACAAAGTCAAATGCAGACAAGTGTATCCTAAGAGGATAATCATTGTCTGAGGCTTGTTCTACTAAGTTTGAAGTCCTTATGGAGGTGGTGTCTAGACTGGCTTTACTTGAGTGGACACTCGAGCTAGGGAGGGGCAATGTATCGGTAGCAGCGCTATTCCGACTTTGTTGCTTGTCCAAGCCTGCCTAAAATGTGCAACTAATAATCCTTCACTGGGTGCCAAGACACTCCAGCTTTATCTCAACAGAAAGTAGGATGCATAATTGCATTCCTGGCTACCCTATGCTTTTAGAGACTTGGAGAAGGTGTACGAGAGAAGACAGTTTATACGTCATTCAACAATATCACTACAACAAAAGTAAGCAAATGCCACCTTGAGTCAACGAACACAATATATACAAATAATTAAAGCAATTATCAATCAATATAACAAAGCGCGAACTCTAGTTGTCCATAGCAGAGTCCCCAGTCTGTCACACCCCCTATTTCTTCCCCGTGTGGTTTTTAAAAATAGAGCTTTTCCGCTTAAAGTGAAGTTATTGAAAAGGAATTATATTTTATTTATTCAGAGTCGCCACTTGAAATTGAGTTTTGGTGTTCCTGGTCACCTTATTTAAATCCATAATCAAAAGGAAGTTGACTCTTTTATTTTTATTGGTCTGCGAACTAGAAATTTGGGTAAGGAATTCTGTTGACCGAGGGGAAGGTGTTAGGCACCCCTCGAGTCCCGGAGTTCTGGCACGGTCACTTCTATCAACCTATACTTGTCTTAAATTATTTTTAAGATAAATTGTGTTTATGAACCTTAATTTGCTCATTTTTTTATTGTTATAGATCTTATGAGTCTCAACTTAGATACGTCACCGCATTATTTGTCTAGACGTTAGAGGTATGATTGCCTTCTCTACAACTTAATAATTTTTGTAAGCAAATTTTCATTTGGATTACAGAAAGACAACTTACTAAACTCATTTAGTCATGATGCTCACCGCATCCTTAATTTTTTAATTAATTTTTGTTATTATTATTATTATTATTATTATTATTATTATTATTATTATTATTATTATTATTATTATTATTATTATTATTATTATTATTATTATTATTATTATTATTATTATTATTATTATTATTATTATTATTATTATTATTATTATTATTATTATTATTATTATTACAAAGTCAAAAGACCTTAACTTTTTTTTTTAAGAATTAGTCATTGTGACTCACAAAAAACATAATTTAACAATTCAATATTAATTACATGGATCAACATAAAATTCTTCAGTTAGTATTCTAATAAAATCATTACTCAAATGAGATGTAAAAGGTTATAAACTTTTCATTTTTTTTATTTTGTTTTCTAGGAAAAGTGAGCATGATATTAGTAAGAACACCCAAATATATTTTTCTATGTAAGTCTTGCACATTCCGCATGTTTGAAATTATGAACACCTAAAATGTTTTAGTCATAAAAATAAAAGAAGAACCTACAAATCAAAAGTAATATTTTATAAAAAAAGAATCCATATCATTAATTATTTTTGTCTGTTCAGTTTATTGAATGGTAAATACACACATCATCATAATTGGACATTGAATTTACTCAACATGAAATAAACTATTTAACAGTCTACACTAAATTTAACAATATGAAATATCTAAACAAAAAGTTGATATTAAAGATTTAAACATAATTTATATTGCAATGCCAAAAGTATTAATGGGTCAAACACATATGAAATTTGACAACTTTAGTTTATAACAATCATACCTATATAAGCTGCAATGTCAAAAAATATCAATGGGTCAAACACATATGAAATTTGACAATTTTAACGTATTGTAATCACATTAAATTGTACAAGAAAGATAAGTATTACCTCTTGTGAAGAATAATTACAACGAATAGAGTTTAATAGGAGTAATGAACTCGAACCGCAAAAATAAACCTCAAACTTCGTCTCTCTTTTTTTTGTGCTGCATATGATTTTCTTTTGGGTGTGTTTTGTGAGTGGGAGAAAGGAAAAAATATGTTGTTGGACTTTTCTTGTTTTCTCTAGCCGTGAGTGTTTGTGTTGTTGTGTGTAGTGTTGTGATTCCTTTTTTTTTTTTTTAAATGTGTTCTGTATTGTGTATGTTTATAGAAGTTGGGTAGTTTAGTGGTGTGTGTGTAGTGTAGTGTAGTGGGGAGGTAATGTGAGGAATAGTGGGTGGCATTGTGGGGTAGTTATTCTTTTTAAGGTTTATTTTATTTTATTTTTGTTTGTTTTTATTTTGAAGGGATAAAAAGAAAACTATCTTATAATAGTAAAATATAGAAAGTTAACTAGTTAAAACTAAAATATAATTAAGCAAGTAATAATTATATTGTATTATTTATTAGAATCAAAATTTAATTGAAAAAAACATATACTTTTATAAATTTTCTCTTTTCTTTTTTTAAAAACAAAATTTACACTAAAATTTGACTGTATTTTTGTAATTTTCAAATTATTTTTAAACAAACTTATTATAAATATGATAAAAAGAAATAATATTTAATTTAATTTCAAAAATAAATATTTAAGTACAAAAAAGATATACATAACTTAGGCTTGGTCAAAAATTATGTGTCTACACATAAGTTTATATAACTCACTGTTAACATCTAAATTTAGGTAAAGAAAGAGTTTGAAGGTATCAGGAAGTTGTTAAAAGACAACTTTAAATCTGTTCTGAAAGCAATCAACAAGGAAAAATATGTTGATAAGATATTTTTCTAATGTTAAAAAATTTTTGACATCTTCCAAAAAATTAAAACTGACAAATATATAAATATTATTTGTTCCCCCAGGGTAACAGTGTTGGAGGCCATGAAAGATCTCGATTGGCTAGCCACCAATCACCACTACATGTTCGATCATATTGAAGTTGAGGATTCAGAGGTAAGGACTAGAGGTACAAGCATGAATGTCGCTGACGATCAGTCACTCCCGCGCGCTGATCATGTTGCGCCTGAAATACAAAATCAATAGGTGTTAGAATCACTGCATTTTATAACTATGTATAATGGCATTACATTCAAAAATATGTTGAATATCTTTTTATTATTATTACCAACTTATTTCTCCTTTAATATGCAAAAGAATCTTTTACTATACAAAATATATGCAATCAATGTATATGAATATGCTTATATACACATACAAATATGTATACATATACAAAATATGTTTATATACATATATGAATATGCTTATACACATATACAAAATATGCAATCAATGTATACAAAAATATGTTGAATATGCTTATATACATATGTATAATGGTTTTACATTCATAACAAGTTGAATATCTGTTTATTATGACTACAAAGTAATTTTGTTCTTTAATATACAAAAGAATTCTTTGTATATGCAAACAATATTTTTTGTATATGCATTTTTGTTAATGTATGTAAGCATATTCATCTATACATGTTTCATATAGAAAGTGCAAATACAAATTTATTTTTTGTATAAGGGTTGCTTATATACATATTTACCTCCAAGGAATTGTTTAACATGTACTAGTTATATTTCAATATATAAGCATGTCCTTTATATATAATCATATAATCATTGAGTATATACATATATATAACTGTTCATGGTTATTGAGCATCTCTCCATTAGCTCTGCTTCTTTAGCAGCACTCACAATAGCTGGAAAGAGGCCCCATCTCTAGATACCAAAAAGTTGATATTAAACCTCAACAACATTTCACATCTAAAAATAAGTCAATAGCTGGAAAGAGGCCCCATCTCTAGATACTCTAAACACCACCTGTCGAAGAGAATAGCTCAATCCCCTCACAAATCTATGAACTTTCTCTATCTCATTTGGAATAATGGCAGTAGCGTGTCTAGATAACTAGTAAAAACGGGTCTTATACTCAGTGACTGATAAGCCATCATGCCACAGACTCTCAAATCTCAATTTACTCTCTTCCCTCACACTCTATGGGACAAATCTATCATAGAAACCACCAGAGAACATCTCCCAAGACACTGTGGGAGATTCCATAGGCAAAGATCCTGATCATGTCCTCCACCATTCTCTGGCTGGACCACAAAGCTGAAGAGTAACATATCGAACCCCGTGTGACTTGGCTAAGCCAACAGTATCCAAAAGCTTCCTACAAGTAGTCAAAAACTCATGAGCATCCTCTGTCCTTCCATGCTGAAATTGAGGTGGGTTCATCTTCCTAAACATCTGATAACAGCGCTGCTCACTCTCAGTTAATGTAGCCAAAGGTGCACCCCGAACCTCAATAGTTGGTGCAGGGTCAGTCTCAACTCTAGTAACCACTCATGGACCAGTAAAACATGATGTTGATTCGAGTTCTGAGCTCCTTCTCTGATTTGAGAACCACTTGGTGCACCTGTCGTATTACCGTTCAGAGCAAAACTCTCGAGTACATTCAGCACCCTCAATAAAGTATCCTGCAGCAAATGTCAGGATGCATGCTCTAAAGGAACCTGGTTTCTTCTAAGGTCAGCCATAGTCTCTAAAGAGACCTCCCTAGCATGACCTCTCATTGGTGCTGCTCTACGAGCACAACCTCTGTCTCGAGCTCTACCTCTACCCCTAACTGGGGCCTCGACAACCGTCTCAGGAGCTGCCTCACCTCTACCACCAAAAATAGTAGCTCTGGTCCGTGTCATCTGTCCAAAGAATACAGGCATAACTTAGTACTAATGAACATAACCACGCACGATAAGAGAGAATAAATGAATGGAAGTTTCATAACAGTCTCCACAGCCTCCCAAAGATAAGTACAGACGCCTCCGTATCGATCCTTAAGACTCTATTTAGACTTGGCTTGTACACATATGAGACCTATGAACCTAGGCTCTGATACCAACTATTATGACCTAAAAATTTAGCGTGACGACACTTGCTCAATCCCACTAGAACAAGTCAGCCTTAACTCAAAAGGGTAATAAATATATCGCACGGAAGTAATTAACTAGAGTAGATAACTTAAGCTGAGAAATTTCCATAAACTTAAATACCACCCAAGGATTGGTTGTCATGCATACAAGCCACTAACAATACAAAATAAAATCAAAGAAATACATGTCTAAATTGTCCTTCTTCTCGAATAGAACAAGTACAAAAGAAATAGGAACAAGAGAGTCAGCCAGATGATAATAGCTACCTCTCTACGTCTCCTGGGACGCATAAAAGAAATCAAGGAAAATACTAATCACTTTTTGGGCTCACAACCTACACAAGTGTAGAAGCAAGGGGTGAGTACCAAATACCATGTGGTATCCAGTAAGTCAACAAATTAAACAAAGTAAGTCCAATAAAATATACAACCTCCTTTCATTCCATCCTACCTCCGCAACAACAACCTACATAGAAAGTCAGCTAGCCCAACAAGATATTATAAACAGTAGATCATTATCCCACTTTCAAGTCATAGGATAAATTCTACAATTTATCAAGTTCTCCCTAATTCGTTAAGTGTTCATTAAATTAATATCAAAACTAATCATGTAAAGACATAAACAAGTCAAATGATATAACGAATATCCAATATCAATAGCACTTCATATAATCATAACAAGCCAGAGTATTGTGGGATGAAATAAATATCGTGAGATGTAAACAATGCTATGCATTGTCAAATAATAGTGATGCATGTCTGTCCTAGTGATACACATTCGCTGATTATAAACATGCCTCAGGCAGAACCTATAGGGGCCACACATGGACCATGTATCCGTCACGGCGTGCAACACAATCCTCAAAATATAGCATCCATCGCGACGTGTGACACAACCCTTGAAATAGTATCCATCGCGGCTTTCCACACGACCCTCGAAATGATACATCTTTTTTCTTTTTCATTTCTTTTTTTTTCACTAGCCAGAATCATTTCCCTTCGACTTTTTCTTTTCTTTTCTTGGATCATCCAGCAAACCAATAACAAATGCACTATAATCATGTTTATGAAAATGAAATATGCAAGATGGTCATACGAATCATACATCTCAAATCAATAATGGGTAGTTCAATACCATAAATATTGTAATAGCCTCAATGTTCACACCATCACAACCTCAACAACATTTCACATCTAAAAATAAGTATCACTTTGATATCAAAAATAATAATCATTATTTCACATAGAAGAAAGGAAAATTTGGGAATTCTATGAGAATTACAAAGTATAGAAAGTCCACTTACCTTAGTCAAATCTCAGTCAATCTAGCACTTTGTCCTTTCCTTTTTGAATAGAATCCGTAGCACCAAGATCTAGTCAAATAAATTATCACCATAAAGTTGCAAAACTCACAATATCCATATTACTATATGTCTAGCCTAGACCCAAAGACTAACCAATTTTGTTATTTAATTTCTAAAATTTCAAGTCTAGGATTAAATCTTAAATCCTTCAAATAATATAAATCTAATGATATTTATATAATACAATGATACACCAAATATTTTAATTTGATATACTAATATATCAAAACTTAATATGTATTATGAAATTATGAAAACTACACGAAATAGCAATGAAATAAAAGTTAACTGCTTACCTGAAAGCAAATGCACGCTACCTCTCTTTTCTATTTCTCACTCCTCTTCTCTCTTTCTGATTATGTTGGATTGTGCCCATCTCCCTCACCCTTTTATAACACTAAAGACTCATAATTTTTATTAATATAAAAATCCCTTAATGGGAATAATTATTAAAGCACAATAATTGACATAATCACTCTCCCACTACTAGCATTATAATTATTCTTCCACTCTAACTTTAATATATAATATGTGGATATGTGATCCACACATTTTCACCATCTCAAAAGAAGGCTAGGCCCACTTACAATTTTCTTGAATCATTGCTCCATTAGAAATCACTAGAATATATATAATAATAATAAAACTAGAGAAGAACAAGGAATAGTGACTATATTGCAGTAACCAATGTCATTTCCTACCCATAAATTATATAGTCTTAGCTATCGAATAGTCCGAAATCCCTACTAAAATTATTACGAGAGGGATATTTTTGAGAAAATAACAGGACCAATTTTTTAAAATATCTAACGGGTCCTTACAGTTCACTACCGAGATTTGTAGATTTGTGGGGTTAGATGGGTACTATCGATGGTTTATTTAGGGGGTTTCTTCCATTGCAGCCCTATTTACCAGTTTGACTTGGAAGAATATAATCTTTCATTGGTCTGATGAGTGTGAGGCGAACTTCCAGAAGCTCAAGTCTTTGTTGACTTCGGCTCCTATTTTGACATTACTTGAGATAGGTGTGGACTTTACAGTATATTGTGATGCGTCGGGAGTGGAGTTAGGGCTCCTATTTTGACATTACTTGAGATAGGTGTGGACTTTACAGTATATTGTGATGCGTCGGGAGTGGAGTTAGGTGGTGTATTGATACAAAGGGGTAAAGTGATTGCCTATGCTTTTAGACAATTGAAGGTTCATGAGAAGAATTATTCTATCCATGACTTAGAGCTAGCAGCTGTGGGTTTTGTTCATAAGTTATGGCATCATTACTTATATGGTGTACATTGTGAGGTCTTCACCGATCATAGAAGCCTTCAGTATATATTCAGTCAAAGGGATCTAAACTTAACCATTCTATATCATCCGGGGAAGGTGAATATTGTGGCTGATGCCTTGAGTAGAAAGACTTCTAGGATGGGGATCTTAGCCACCGTTTGAGTGGAGGAATGACCTTTGGCTAGGGATGTTCAACATCTAGCTATGGGCCTAGTCAGGTTATAGCTTTTTAATAAGGGTAGTGTACTTGCTTTCCTTAAGGTTTGTTCTTCCTTGATGGATCAGATTCAAGAGCATCAGTTTAAGGACGAGAAGGTATGCCTCATCAGAGACAAAGTGACCAGAGAAGAGGCTAAGAATTGGTGTTTTAAGGATTGGAGGTCGAGTCTATGTGCCTAACGTAGGTGATTTGATTAGATAGATTCTGGAGGAGTCTCACTATACTTATTATTCCATTCATCTAGGAGAAGCGAAGATGTATCATGACTTGAGTCAGCACTATTGGTGGTGTGTTATGAAGAAGGATATTTCAGAATTTGTGGCTAAGTATTTAATTTCTCAGTAGGTTAAGTGTGAGCATCAGCGGCCTGGAGGTGAGTTTCAGAGGATGCCCATTACTATATGGAAGTGGGAGAAAATCACGATGGATTTTGTGGTGGGTTTGCCCACTACTGTGGGTGGTTATGACTCTATCTAGGCGGTCATGGATAGATTGACTAAGTCTACCCATTTTATTTCGATCAAGGTTAAGTATATAGTAGAGAAGTTAGCTGAGATTTACATCAGCCACATAGTTAGATTGCATGGTATACCTATTTCTATCATTTTTGATCGAGGTTCACTCTTCACTTCATATTTTTGAAGGGCCTTATAGCATGGTCTAGGTACTCAACTTGATATATGCTCAGCCTTTCACCCTCAGACAGATGGACAGTCTGAGCAGACTATCCAGGTGTTGGAGGACATTCTGCAAGCATGTGTGATTGATTTTGGTACCCGTTGGGATTAACAATTGCCCTTAGCAGAGTTTTCCTACAATAATAGTTATCACTCTACTATTCAGATGGCTCCATTCGAGGCTTTGTATGGTACATGATATAGATCTCTAATTGGTTGGTTTGATTCTGGTAAGATAAACTTATTAGATGTAGACTTTCTGAGAGATGCTATGAAGCAGGTTTGTATGATTTAGGGTAGATTGCTGATGGCCTAGAGTTGACAAAAAAGTTATGCAGATAGGAGAGTACGAGCATTAGAGTTTATGGAGGGCGATCGTGTTTTATTTCTCCATGCTCCAAAAGTATGTACCCTATATGTCTCACATACTTTCATTCGATTCGGTGGTATTGAATTCAAACTTGTCGTTTGAGGGGGAGCCTATTAGTAATTTGTATAGACAAATTCGCAAGCTTAGAAATAAAGAGATAGTATCCATTAAGGTACAATGGAAGAACCATCCAGTTAGAGAGGCGGTTTGGGAGATAGAATCACTCATGCGTGCTAAATACCCTCACCTTTTCGAAAATTAAGGTACTCTCTTCTACCTTATGTTCGAGGATGAACATAAATTTTAGTGATGGATAATATAATGACCCAACCGTCAATTTCTTTTAAATTAATAATCTTTTAGTAGTTTTAGTGGGCTGCAATAATGGTTGTAAATTAAATGGTTTATCCAAGAATATTTTATTATTCTGTTAGTGCTAACTAATAGCAATCCTCTCATGCTGTCTCACCTTATATTTTTTAATATATAATTCTTTGGCTCTTTGGCTCTTTCATGAGCCAAATGTACCACTATAAATTTGAGCATTCTGCTCATTCGTTATAAGCAGAAAACTAAGAGAGCTAAGATTATATCAGGTAAGCTCTAATATGTAATCACTAATTAGAACCCGTATTCTTGTGCATTGGGCCGGTTATGATAATTTGGGACTTAAGTGTCATAATTGGAAAAATTGAGGACCCGAGAGACATTATTGGAAATTTTAGGATTAAAGTTGAATAATTACAAGAGGTGTATGTTTATATACTTGTATATATAAATACACATATGTATAGTTGTGCATTTGCACATGTGTAATATGAAAAATCTTCAAATATAAAATAAAACAACAATCTGGAACTACATGTGTGTCAACTTGGGATTGGGCCAAGTATTATGTGGGACCAAATACTTACCTTGCCTCATCTTATAAATATAAGTATATACTACATATGTACAAGAACATTCCTTCCCAACACTTAGACAAAACAAAGAGAAAACTCCAACCTTCATTGGCAACCCTCTCGGGTTGCTACAATGGATTTCTCAAGGGTGTATTTTTTATTCTCTTGCTATTTTGATGCTACAAGCCTAGTATATTGGGTCCCGCAAGCATCGTAGAAGCATTGATTTGTCGAGAAAACGCGTGGTAATTTGGTATTGGCGATTTAAACTTCTTGAAGGGGTTTAAAGGTATGTTAATCCTAACTTTGTTTTGGCTAAAATTAAAGGTTGTATGGGTGTTAGTGAAGGTTATATTGAAAGAAAATCATGAAAGTTTGCTTGATTCGGTGAAGTCTAAGCTTGGGTAGTGTTGGTTTCAAAATTGGGTATTTATGTGTGTATGAGATTAAGTTGGTTTAACTTCATATGTTTGTGTGTAGTTGGTATAAGAAATAACTCTTATAAGATGAGAGAAGTATTGGAAAGTGGTTGCATATACTCTTGAAGTGTTAGTTGAATTTGGATATATATAGGTAGAGGAATGTTGCGTTGTAACATTGTAATGTTTTGTTTGACACTTGTATGATGTAAATTGATTCTTGGAGGGTATAGAAATATTTGGATGTGTTAAGTACGTATAAATGAGTTTGCTGCCCTTATTTTTCAGTTTTAATGAGAAATGAAGTTCGTTAGTGAATTAGCAAAGTTTTGAACTTAGAATGATTCATTGTTTATTGTGCAATTGTTGTTGTTATTGTTGTTGTTGTTGATGAATTGGAGCCGAGATAGAGTTCAGGGTGGCCTAATTTAAGATGAAATGCTGGCGAAATTTTTATAAAAGTTAAGGTTAGATTTGAGACTTAAAGACCGTAAAGAATTGTGATTAATTGAAAACATTATTGCGATTATTGTAGATATTGCACGTCCGGAGGAGTAAGTCGAGTTAGCATGACGTTGGAATTAATTTGGCGCAGGAAGAGAGGTTTGTAAAGAATTTTGATCTTGTGGCATGAATTAATTATAAATTGTTAGAGTTATAAGCTCAAAAAGTCCCTTTGTTGTTTCCAATTTGGGTTTAAATATGCCCTTTGCTCCTTCTTGATAAGTCTAAAGAAATTAGCTCTACCTTGATTCCTATGAACTTAAAGGTTGTAAGTTGAGAAAGTTTGACACCTAAAGTTTGGTACTTAAAGTTGATATCTAAAGTTTGGCAAGTTTGCTAATCATGAAAGTTTGGTCCGTTTGTAAATTGTGAAGTTTGATAAGTTTGAAACAATAAGTGTTCTAACACTCCAATTATTATTTCGTTCATCGGTTCTCGAGCTGGTTGTTATCGTACGTAATACATTATATATATATTCTGAAGTTGGTTGGGGTGGGGTCGACTCAGCCCAAGGGTTGGCTTTGCTTAGTTTGGTAACATGGTGAGATTGGGCCTTTGGTCTGGTGTCTCTATGCCACATTTCCTATAGGATCTGTGAGTTCAGGGACGTCGGCTCACATATCCCACATTTATACTTTGTGTTGGAGATTTTGGGATTTGAACTTTCTGGTGTGATGCTGTGGTATGGTGCGAGTTTGGCACATATCCAACATTTATGCTTTGTGTTAGAGATTTCGGGATTTGAACTTTCTGGTATGATGCTATGATATGGTGTGCGTTTGGAGGTCACCATCGTTCTCGTATGTTATGCATCCATTTGGCATTTTGAAAATAAAGGAAAGGTATTCATTTGATATTTGCATATATGTTTGAGTCCTATGCCTCTGTTCAGTTTGTTACTTTTATGTACATATCTGTCCTCTGCTTTACATATTCGGTACGTACCTCGTACTGACCCCCTTTATTCGGGGGCTGCGTTTCATGCCCTTTTATGTACATATCTGTCCTCTGCTTTACATATTCGGTACGTACTTCATACTAACCTCTTTTATTTGGGGGCTGCATTTCATGCCAGCAAGTACAGACGCACAGAGTAGCGGCCACCGGTTTAGGATCCTTTTCCACCTTTTGAAGAGCTCCTTTGCTTCGAAGCACCTTTTGGTATATTCACTACTTCTATATTTTGTATTATGTATATTTGAGGGTACGACGGGGGCCTTATCCCATCTTATGATTCAGTTTGTTTGTGTTAGATATCTGTGGACTCTTGTGAGTGTGGGTCATGTCAGTCAGTCGGTATATTACGTACGTATGCTGTGTATGTGGGACACATCAGTTAGTCTGTATATTATGTACATATGTTGTGTTTGTTGGGTGGTTTAACTGCAGCGGTGACCTTGTTGGCCCACGTGTATATATATGTATGTTCTGTTTGCTGGGAATGTCTGTATGCAGGGTTTGGTTAGCCAATATAACAAAAGAAACTCTGCCGAAATTTCTGTAAATGAGCTAGTTAATATGGTTGGTGTCTAACTTAGCAGTTGTGTCCGAGTGCCCAATCGGGTGCTAGTCACGGCCCATAGGATGGGTTGTGACAGAAGTGGTATCAGAGCAGTTAGTCCTCAGAGTGTCCACAGACTGTGTCCAGTAGAGTCTTGTTTATCGGTGTGTCGTGCACCATA
>DF367383.1:0-12549 GCA_000787875.1 Solanum virginianum | reverse complement strand
GTTAGTACTGTTAATTTAAAGGTCAATACACCCTTGTTACTTATCTTATTCCAAATTTAAACTGAGCTTACTCTATGATTGTTGTAAACCTTGTAGCAGTTCAAGTAAAGGAATGAACTCTATGGTTATAACTTGTTAGAGACTCAAATGAAACAAGTTTCAGGAAGCTGGATGAGAATGAACACTACATATATAGGGTAGTTAATATGAAGCAAAGTGGTTCTGAATATCGTTTCACTACAGTTCATGGTTTACACACCATCAGTGCTAGGATTCCTCTATGGACAGACTTGAAATAACTGCACAGAAACGTCCGAGACCCATGACTGATCGTGGGTGATATCAAAGCAATAATGTCACAAGATAATGGACCCATTAGTGGCCTAGATTAAGCTGCAGAAACAAGAGACTTTACTAATTTACTTCTGAATGTAGCATAACTGAATTGTAAATAGGAGGAAGGAATTATACTTGGACTAATGGGCATGTGTATAGTAGGCTAGAGAAAGCTATTGTGAATTCAGAATGAATCATGAGGATGCCACCTCTATAGGTTACAATGGAACCAGGTGTTTCAGGTCACCCTTCTATAAGCTTACAATTGGAATCCCAGAATGCTACGACAAGGAGGCCATTTAAATTCTAACTGCTTAGCACAACACCCAAAGTTCTTAGAGAAATTACAATCAAATTTGGAAGTACAAGGGGAAAGCATGCAGGCTATATGGAGGAGTTTGAAGTTAGTGAGAATTATAATGCTAAAATTAAATAAGAAGGAGTTTGTGGGTGTATCAAAGCAGGTTAACCAATTAAGGATAGATGTAGAGAGGGAAACACAGGAACAAAATACAGTTCCTCCAATCCCACAAGCATTATTAGGGGAGGAAGGGGACTGAGAAGTGAACTTCATAACTGGAGCTACATTGAAGAAAGTGTTTAGAAGTCAAAAATCTAGAATATAATGGTTGCAACAAGGTGATGCCAACACTATGTTTTTCTTTGCAAGCATGAAGGGGAGGAGGTTGCAAAACCAAATCATAATGCTGGTACAAGAAATTGACAACACTGTTAGAGAATCTAAAGAAATCAAAAAGAAGGCTATGGGTTTCTACAAGAGGCTGTTAGGGAAATGTAGTAAGCACATACCAGTTGCAAGACCTGAAATATGGAAGGAAAGGCTAACACTTGCTAAATCTCAACAACTTAGTCTAACAAAACCATTCATTATAGAGGAGGTAGGACAAGCTTTGAAGAGCATAGGTGATATAAAAGCCCCTAGGGAGGATGCATTTAATTCCTACTTCAATAAGAAAGCCTGGCCAATCATAGGTGGAAAAATCGCACAATAGTGCTTGAGTTCTTTCGGAACAGTGATATGTATACACCTAGCAGAACATCTGTTACTTTTATCCCTAAAGGGCAACATCCTATCACTATCAAAGTTTATAAGACTATATCTTGTTGTGCAACCCTATATAAGATAATTTCCAAGATGTTGACAAGCAAATTACAAAATGTGATGGAATAATTAGTGGATCTAATTAGTTAACTGTTACCCCGAGCAGAACGCTAACGGATAATGTAATAGTAAGTCATTAATTGATCAAAGGCTATGGTAGAAAAGTGATCTGACCTAGATGCATGTTCGACATTGATATGCAAAAGGCTATACTAAGTCATGAATTGATCAAAGGCTATGGTAGAAAAGTGATCTGACCTAGATGCATGTTCGACATTGATATACAAAAGGCCTATGACTTAGTGGAATGACATTTTCTTGAGGAAGAATTAACAGGGTGGCAAATCCCTAAACAGTTGGTTACGTGGATCATGAGTTATGTGAAATCAGTAGCATATTCTATAATGATAAATGGAAGTTTCAAAGTATCACCCCAGGTATCATAGACAGCATATCATATAACTAAGCTTCGCAGATAACCTTTTTATTGTTCAGCAAAAGGACTTGAACTCAGCTAAGATTGTTTATGAATGCTTCTAATAATTTTCACATGCCTCTGGACTAATAGCAAACCAAGCAAAAAGTCGTACATATTTTGGCAGAATTTCAGAAAATGTGTAACAGGATATCTTCCTACACCTATCAATTGAGCAATTTCAATCTCTCATAGACAAAATGATGGGCAGAATTGCAATACAGATAACTAAAGGGAGGATGCAGTTGATAAAGAGTGTTTTGGGATCTGTGCAAGCATTTTGGGCTTAGATATCTGCATTGCTAAAGAAGATTCTTCAACAAATGGAATAATGTGTAAAAGATTCTTATGGAAAGGGAAGGCACAAACTAAAGGTAAGGCCCTGGTCTCATGGGAAACACTCTGCTAGCCGACAATAGCAGAAGGTCTCAATGTTACAAATATAAATACATCCTTGAGATTAACTGGACGTTCATGATATTATGTTTGGCTGTTACTATTGGTTTCAGAACACTAGCAGGCTAGGAAATGTTTTAATTAATATATCTGCAACATGTGGAAATATGGAAAATGCAAAAGTAGTTTCTTATGCATGGCAAGAGTCAGGCTAGGAAATGTTTTAATTAATATATCTGCAACATGTGGAAATATGGAAAATGCAAAAGCAGTTTCTTATGCATGGCCAGAGATGCATAATTACTTGGGCCACCATGATTTCAGGTTTAGCAGTAATTAGGTATTGCAGATGTAAATCTTGACGCGACTGTTTGCTCATTCGCCTTGTATCAATACATTGGTATTACATACTGAATTCCAAGAAAGGGAATGATATTTTGAAAAACAACACTCTAATTTTAATTTAGGAATCGGGGAGACTAATATCTTCTGAAGTAGTATCTGGACCAAAAGGGCTCTCAACTTTATATTGACAATTTGTTTTACATACTGATGACATTTTCCTTGTTGGGCAATTTGATTCGGAGTTGCAGGTAAGAGGCTGTGAAACAATGTGTAGGGGAAATTAACTCAATATTAAAGATTTTTGTTGTGATCAAGAAATAGAGATTAGCTAATATATGACTTCAGAAATAGAACTTAGAAACTATGTTATTAACTAGAAATGCATACAGTAACAGTCTCCAAAGATCTGCCAGAAGAAAAGAAAAAGAAAGAACGTAACAGAATAATTTGGGAAAATTATTCATACCATGTAAATCAAAGGAGCACGCGGTGAGTAGAAGCTTAGAAAAAGCTGAATATAGAAGTACGACAGCAACAGTGTAAGAAACCTTTTAGCTAATAGGGGCCTAAAAGAGCTACCTATATTAGTTGCAATCAGTTTGTTGAGACTGAGGAGTTGACATCCACTTATGGAGTAGTTACACCTGAAGGTTGTGTGAACATATCACGCATATGAACAAACATCTGGTGAGCATTTTTAGGGGGAGGGGGGTGAAAATCAGTGTCTCTTAAAGGTTCCCCCCTTAAAATATAAATATGACTCGTAAAACCAGTTTAACATTTGAAGACGAATGTGCTTAAGGGGGGAGGATGTTAGAACTCATATTCTTGTGCATTGGGCCAGTTATAGTAATTTGGGACTTAAGTATCATAATTGGAAAAATTGAGGACCCTAGAGACATTATTGGAAAATTTGATGCATTGGGCCGGTTATGATAATTTGGGACTTAAGTGTCATAATTGGAAAAATTGAGGACCCGAGAGACATTATTGGAAATTTTAGGATTAAAGTTGAATAATTACAAGAGGTGTATGTGTATAAACTTGTATATATAAATACACATATGTATAGTTGTGCATTTATGTACAAGCACATGTGTAACATGAAAAATCTTCAAATATAAAATAAAACAACAATCTAGAACCACATGTGTGTTAACATAGGATTGGGCCAAGTATTATGTGGGACCAAATACTTACCTTGCCTCATCTTATAAATATTAGTATATACTACATATGTACAAGAACATTCCTTCCCAACACTTAGACAAAACAAAAAGAAAACTCCACCCTTCACTGGCAACCCTTTTGGGTTGCTACAGCGGATTTCTCAAGGGTGTATTTTTTTATTCTCTTGCTATTTTGATGCTACAAGCCTAGTATATTGGGTCCCGCAAGCATCGTAGATGCATTGATTTGTCGAGAAAATGTGTGGTAATTCGGTATTGGTGATTTAAACTTCTTGAAGGGGTTTAAAGGTATGTTAATCCTAACTTTGTTTTGGCTAAAATTAAAGGTTGTATGTATTCGTGATTTAAACTTCTTGAAGGGGTTTAAAGGTATGTTAATCCTAACTTTGTTTTGGCTAAAATTAAAGGTTGTATGGGTGTTAGTAAAGGTTATATTGAAAGAAAACCATGAAAGTTTGCTTGATTAGTTGAATTTGGATATATATAGGTAGAGGAATGTTGCGTTGTGACGTTGTAAGATTTTGTTTGACACTTGTATGATGTAAATTGATTCTTGGAGGGTATAGAAATGTTTGGGTGTGTTAAGTACATATAAATGAGTTTGTTGCCCCTGTTTTTCAGTTTTAATGAGAAATGAAGTTCTTTAGCGAATTAGCGTCCTATGAACTTAAAGGTTGTAAGTTGAGAAAGTTTGACACCTAAAGTTTGGTACTTAAAGTTGATATCTAAAGTTTGGCAAGTTTGCTAATCATGAAAGTTTGGTCCGTTTGTAAATTGTGAAGTTTGATAAGTTTGAAACAATAAGTGTTCTAACACTCCGAAAAAAAAGAATGTAAAAGGATTTAAGACAAGCTATGTAATATTATTTTCGGATATGAACAACTTACTACTATTTTGGGATTTTTAACAATAATAATTTGTCAAGTGTGAACTTGAACATTTTACTATTCCCCTGGGAGTTCTAATAATTTAAGAATAATATACTATCTCCAAACATAAAAACTTTATTACTCTTTTTGGATTTTTGGATAAAGATGATTTTCATGCATATGACCTCCCACGACTCTACTCGTGCCAATTATGATTTCGTTCACTGGTTCTCGAGCCGGTTGTTATTGTGCGTAATACGTTATATATATTCTGAAGTTGGTTGGATACGATGGGGTCGGCTCGGCCCAAGGGTTGGCATCGCTTAGTTTGGTGACATGGTGAGATTGGTCCTTTGGTCTGGTGGCTCTATGCCACATTTGCTATAGGATCAGTGAGTACAGGGACGCCGACTCACATATCCAACATTTATGCTTTGTGTTAGAGATTTCGGGATTTGAACTTTCTGGTATGATGCTATGATATGGTGTGCGTTTGGAGGTCACCATCGTTCTCGTATGTTATGCATCCGTTTGGTATTTTGAAAATAAAGGAAAGGTATTCATTTGATATTTGCATATAAGTTTGACTCCTATTCCTCTGTTCAGTTTGGTACTTTTATGTACATATCTGTTCTTTGCTTTACATATTTGGTACGTACTTCGTACTGACCCCCTTTATTCGGGAGCTGTATTTCATGCCTGCAGGTACAGACGCACAGAGTAGCGGGCCACCGATTTAGGATCCTTGTCCATCTTTTGAAGAGCTCCTTTGCTTCGGAGCACCTTTTGGTATATTCACTACTTCTGTATTTTGTATTATGTATATTTGAGGGTACAACTGGGACCTTGTCTCGTCTTATGATTTAGTTTGTTTGTATTAGAGGTCTGTGGACTCCTATGAGTATGGGTCATGCCAGTTAGTCGGTATATTACGTACGTATGCTGTGTATGTGGGACACGTATTAGAGGTCAGTGGACTCCTGTGAGTATGGGTTATGTCGGTCAGTCGGTATATTACGTACGTATGCTGTGTATATGGGACACGTCAGTTAGTCTGTATATTATGTACATATGTTGTGTTTGTTGGGTGGTTTAACCGTAGCGGTGACCTTGTCGGCCCGCGTGTATATATATGTATGTTTTGTTTGCTGGGAATGTCTATATGCAGGGTTTGGTTAGCCAATAAAACAAAGGAAACTCTGTCAAAATTTCTGTAAATGAGCTAGTTAATATTGTTGGAGTCTAACTTAGTAGTTGTTTCCCAGTGCCCAATCGGGTGCTAGTCACGACCCATAGGTTGGGTCGTGACATCACTTCTTAAATTTTGGTATTTGTTAGTCATGTTTTATTCCTTTAGTTAGTTGGTAAGATAATATTAACTATGTAAGGTTTGATTTTGGTTGTTTGTCAGTGGATGTATATAGTCATAAATGTATACCACATGCCACATGAATTGCATTGTTAGTTGATAAAAATTCATATCTTTCTCTGTTAATCCATGTATTTACACTTTCTTTCCCATAGTACACGTGTACTCCCATCTCACCAATGTTCAAAATTTTTCTACTAACAGCTACTTCAACGTTTCAAAGAAATTTGATATTCTTTTTCTCCCACTTCCTTTTAGTGAGTTTTTATACTAATGAATAGGATATGTGCAGTAGGAGCTAATGTACCATTTATCCTTATTTATAAATCCTTCTGATAACTTAACATTTGATATACTAGCATATCTTATGGTGATAATTTGTTTGACTAGATCGTGGTGCTATGGATTCTATTCAAAAAGGAAAGGCCAAAGTGTTAGATTGATCATGTTTTGACTAAGGCAATTGGGCTTTCAAAACTTTGTAATTCTCGTAGAATTCCCAAATCTTCCTTTCTTCTATATGTGATGCATAAAATATTTCTAATATCATAAAAATAGGATGTTATAGCACTTGAATTGAAAAATGTGGCTAAGTGATGAAAATTCTATTTTGAGACATATTGTTTAGTTTGTATCAAGACTATGGTATTAGGAGTTGTATTAAAATTTTTCATCTCCTCATTATTGTATGTACATGCCCATTTGCATTGACTTTGTGAAAAGTGCTATGTGAACTGAAAAGAAGAAGAATTAAATGAGGTGCACTGTTTTGAGGGACGTGTTGCACGTCGCGACGGATACTAGATTCAAGGGTCGTGTGGCACGTCATGATGGATACTTTGATTTAAGGGTCTTGTCGTACGCCGCAATAGATACAATGATTTGAGGGTCGTATCACACGACACGACAGATGCATGGACTAAAAGTCCCCTATGGGCCCGGACTAAGAGACAGTGGGTGTGTATCACTAGGACAGACATGCATCATTGTGCCTGACCTCATTATGTAAGCATTGTATTTCACCCTTGCATATTATTGCATATCATGATGTTATTCTTGTGATTGATTGTGCTATCATTTTAGCTTGTGCTTTGGAATTGTGATATAGTGAAATACCATCTTTATTATGTATTATGTATTGCTGGGTTGGACTAACTTTCTGTACAGGTTGTGTCATGGAGATCGATTAGGATAAAAGGAGTTTGTGTATTCTATTAGATTTCCTTGGTTTTGTTAGTTGATTTGCTGGGTACCACGTGGTATTTGGTATTCACCCCGTGCTTCTACACTTGTGTAGGTTGTAAGTCCGACACTGAATAGTATTTTCCTTGATCCTCCGAGGCTTCCCAGGAGACGTAAAGAGGTAGCTATTTTCATTTGGTTGACTCTCTTGTTCCTATTTCTTTTGTACTTGTTCTATTCGAGAAGAAGGATAATTTGGACTTGTATTTCTTTGAAGTTTTGTATTGTTAGTGGCTTATACGCGTGACAACCAATCCTTCGGTGGTATTTAAATTTATGGAAATTCTCAGCTTTAGTTATCTACTCTAGTTAATTAATTCCACGCGTTATGTTTATTATCTCTTTGAGTTAAGGCTAACTTGTTTTGCTGGGATTGAGTAAGTTTCATCACGCCAATTTTTGGGGTCGTGACATGAGCTTGTTTTTATTGCTTTTGGATTGCTTATTTTGATTGAAATTCAATTGTTTTGTAAATTGCAGGTGGACAGCAGAAACTGCAAGTTTCTACTATAAGAAAATGCAGAAAAAGCAATGGACTGCGTCCCTAAGTCCATAGCTTTTTTGCAATTTATTTTTAAAAATATTTCAGAAAAGTGACGAACAGGACCCATAAGTCCGTCGCTTTTTACAATTTATTTATAATTTATTTTGACATATTGCGACGGACAGGGACCCCATGTTCGTCGTTTAATTAAATTTTTTTAAAAATAATTTTTTAAACATGCGATAGACAAGGACCCCAAGTCCGTCGCTTCTTTAAATTTTTTAAAAATAATTTTTTAAATATGCGACAGATAGTGACGCTATGTCCGTTGGTCTTTTCAAAAAAAAATTTACTCAAAAAGCGACGAAAAACGTAAAGCGACGCTGTCCGTCATTTTTCAAAAATAGTCGACTAAAAAAGCGACGGATTGGATTGCATCGCTTTTTCATCGATTTTGATGAAAAAGCAACGCAGTCCATTACTTTTGGCCATCATTTTTCAGGCAGTTTTTAGTAGTGGTTTCTCACCTAATAAGAATTTCAATTGTGAAAAACTGTTTAAAAAATGAAGTTGAAATGAACTCATAATCTTAATTTTCAATAAAAATTCCATATTCGGAAAGACTCCAATTTCTACCATTAAAAGTATCTAATTTCAAATCAAAATCATAAATTAATTAATGAGAAATGAAGAAATGGAGTAAAAATAAGTTACCCAATGGTCTTGGCTTGAAAAGTGTGTAAGAAATCCCCTAAAATTGAGCTTGGATTATTAAAAATGATTGAAAATAGTGGAATCCATCACTTTTAACATTTAAAACTATTTTGGTAAATCTTTACTTCGTATGGGGGCCCCGTGAATGCGGAGGTCACAACTGCTAGGCCTCTACAAGAGCGGGCTACAATCCCACGAACGCGGAGTGCAAAGTAGGCTATACCAGAATAAGTAAAATATCAGTTATATTCAAACTCGGTATGGACCCCTAGGGTTCATTTTGGAACATGAAACACATAAACCAAACATGTAATCCTACCAAAAATGACATTCTGGACTCAATGAAACTGTCAGAATTTGACTCTGGGGACTCCTCAATCCGAAACTCGAAAAAACTCATTAAAACTAGTTAGAAACTCAAAGACCCAAAATAACCTTGAAAACTCTAAAAATTATAACGAGACCATTTCTAGCGTTAATTCCACAATCCGGAACCACTAGAACTATCAAAATTTTGTTTTGAGCTTAGAACTCTAAATGTTGACCAAAGTCAAACTATGATCTAAATTCAACTGAAAATCACAATGTTGGGTCCAAAATCTTTGTTTTAACTTCGAATTCAGTTCTGTAAGTTCTCCTAGATCATATTTTGCATTCCGAAGCTGATGAAATCTATAGAATTGCATTTCGACACTCAAAACTCAAGATAACTTCAAAACTCAAAAGTTTTAGACTTAAGCCTTTAAAAACTCTTTGTTTTGCAAAATTCCAAGTTTTCATGAGATTTTCTGAATCTATCTTTTCAACTCAACCAAAAATGACTTAAAGTGACTTCTAAGAAGGGCAAAACAGTAGTTTAACTATGAATTCTAAAAATGACCATCAAGATCATTATATCATCCACCACTAAAAACAATGATTGTCCTCGAACATAAGGCGAGGGAACATACCTGAAACCTCAAAGAGGTGAGGATATCGGCACTTTATATCAGACATCATCTCCTAAGTATCCTCACTCATGGACCAATGGCGCCATTGAACCTTCACAGAAGCTATCTCCTTCCGAGTTAGCTTCCTTCTTTGACATACTGAGCTTCTAGACATTTAAGAGGTAGCAATTTGTCTATTTTGGTAGACTCTCGAAGTCTTTTATCCTATCTATGTTCTATTTGAGGACTGAGACATTGGACTTGTATTTTTGTTTCCTTTGTACTCTTTGCATTAAAGGTTTGTACATGTTATACCAACTGTGGGATAGCTTGTAAATTTTATATTGTAGTGCTTGTCCTATCTTTTAGAATTTATCTCTTCCGCTTTTGGTTATATATAATGAATTGAGCATGTTTATGCTTACTTGTCTTGATGGATTAGAGAAGTTCCATCACACCTATTTTTGGATAGTGAAAATTTGGTATCAAAGCTTCTAAGCCTTCACGAACGCATGCCTCAATCCCGCAAATGCGGAGTGTATAGTAGGCTACACTAGATTCAGTAAAAAACTAGCTGTATTCAAACTCAGAATGGACCCTTGGTGTTCTTTTGGATCCTGAAACACATAAACAAACATGTAATCCTACTAGAAAAGACATTTCGAATTCAGTGGAACTACTAGAATTCATTTTCGGGGTCTCCTCGACTCGGAACCCAAAGAAGCTCATTAAAACTAGTTAGAAACTCAAATACAAAAAATAATTCTGGAAAGACTAAAAATTATAACGAGACTATTTTTAATGTTAGTTTCACCATCCAAAATCACTGAAATTTTTGGAATTTCATTTTGAGCTTTCAAACTCCGAATGTTGACCAAAGTCAAACTATGATTCGAATTCAACTAAAAATCACAACTTTGGGTCCAAAATCTTCGTCGTAACTCCAAATTCAGTTTCGTAAGTTCTCTTGGACTAGATTTTGCATTTCAGAGTTGATTAAATCAATAGAATTACATTATGACACTCGAAACTCCAAATGACTTTAAAACTCAAAACTTTAAAATTCTCAGACTTAATCATTTAAAAACTTTTTTTTAGAAAAATTCTAACTTTTCACAAGATTTTCATAATCTGACTTTTTCCACTCAACCAAAAATGACTTAAAACACTTCCAAGAAGGACAAAACAATAATTTAACCAAAAATTTCAAAAATGACCATCCGGGTCATTACAAAGCTAGTGCATTAAATAAAATACTATTTAAAAAAAATCAAGGCAAATAGCCTAAGTACATGTTGTCATACCCCATTTTAATCCGAGGTCAAACGGTGTGTAACATATTGGAGATTCCTAAATAATTAGCTTAAGGAGTCGCCACCTAATTATTTTAAGGTTAATTAGGAAACCTATATTTTGCTAAAGTGATACTAATTTAACTACAACTAATAATCTGCTTATCCTTATGTGATTCTAAGTAAGGGATCTAAATTATCTTAAAGAGAAGGTGTAAGGCACTCTTTAAGATTCATTAAAAAGGGTTAAACAACCAAACTTAGGTTAATTAATCAAAAACAAAATAATGTTCTAAGATGATAACACAATTTTTTTTAAGACTAGAAGTAATATGACAGAGGGTTTAGAAAAATAGTTGATTTACTTAAAGCTTAAAAATGCTAAGAATAATTGAAATCCCAAGTAATTGAATAAGAAAAGATTTTTAAAATAAAACTCATGGTGGCAATTCAAAATTTTATGTTATGTCCATGATTTATTTCTAACTACGGGTGCCCAAACCCAAAACTCTATACTATTGGTAGCTATATGGATCAAGAATGATAACATATTTAAGTAACACAAGTAAGTTTATATTGTAAAGAAAAATAAATAAGCAAATAAATAATGAAAACATGAGTAGCCATGGGTGAATCCAAGCAAGATCACTTTGTTTGGCTTGTTATTGGGATAACTTAGAATATCGACTCCATGTGCAGGTATGATGGTGTCGAGTCATGAGACTCCAATTTTACGAAAGTCTCTAATTGAGACTCCATTTTACTCACATGGTGTTCATGCAAATAAAGAGAAAATAGAAAAATTAGGGAGGCATTCAAGTTCTCATGATGTTGAATAAAGTAAATAGACAGCCAAGTAAAATCATATAACAAATATAGTATTCCACGCGTGAAGCATGCAAGTGCCAAATAAAGTATCAATTACTCCAAATCTATTATATTTTCTCTTTAAATGATGCGTGTACCATTTTGGGTCTGCACCAAGTAAGCATGATTTTAGATTTTGTTGGTCGTCAGGGTCGTTGTAAAGAATCGAATGGTAATATTATGCTGATAATGTTTCTGATTCTGCTAAAGTTTAATTGATCTCAAAGTCTAGCTTTAACTGCTATATGGTTTCTTGAAGGATGATATTAAGTTGATGTGCTTTGGGTTATTGTGTATTAATTAAATATGTTGTCAATATCTTCCATGTTTACAGTTAATTTGCCAACAGCAAAACTCTTGTTGAAATAATTTTGCTTCTCAAATTAGAGGCATTCCATATATTAGTAGTTTCAACTATGTGTTTAAAATTAGGAGTTCATTGTTAGTCATCAAGTGCCCAACCACTTCTCTATTCTCTTTCAAACTAACTACTGCTTCCTCATAAGTGCTCATCCATGTTAACACCTAAAGCTTGTTAATGTTGATGTCACGACCCAGCCCCCTGGGACATGACTAGTGCCCGATTATGTACCCAAACATAAACGCAAAGCCAGATTATAACAAATATCTTATATTTTCTTTCAGAATACATGGCTAATTGTAAAAACTGGGCACAACCCACATGTGTATGTAACCTCTAAACAAAACTGACAGAATCATAGGATGGGACAGGGCCCCGTCGTACCCCTGAATGGATGTATACAGAATATCCAGACAGTGTATGTATCCACAGACCTCTACAAAACTGACAGAATCATAGGATGGGACAGGGCCCCGTCGTACCCCTGAATGGATGTATACATATATCTAATGCAAAATAACAAAAGAACGCATATATACCAAAAGTGGGCTCCGGAG
>DF367384.1:19962-32883 GCA_000787875.1 Solanum virginianum | reverse complement strand
TCTTCTGAGTTTGGCTTAGTAGCGTTGTTCGGGTGCCCCAATACGGGTACCAGTCATGGCCCATAGGTTGGGTCGTGACAGAAGTCCATCTTAACCATGTCCCATTTCCACTCTAGAATATCTATATTTTGAGCTAAACCATATATTCTTTGGTGCTCCACTTTGACTTGTTAGTAATTTGGACACTTGGAGACATAATTTGCTGTAACACCCCACACACACTATAAGTATTTGTACTATACATATGAAATATGATATGGACTTTCAAATTAGTGCCAATTTTATAAGTGTTTGCAACTCGCGTTAAAGGGCGTCATGTGTATCTAAAGTTTACAGTAGAACTTTGATGGATGGAATATTTGAAGTTTTGAGCCTCTTCCTTAATTATATCTTTAAGATTATTTACCTTGTGGACACACCATCTACCTTGATATCTCAAGATGCCCTCTCTCTTTTTTGAAAGCTACCACCTTTAGCTTATGCACATCTTCCTTAAGTTGAAGTAGGATAGGTTCTTGATCTTGCTTCTACTTCACCTCCACTACAAGACACGATTCTACCCCATTTTTTTACCATGACTCCATCATTTTTTGCGTCAATAAGTTGGACTCCTAATCCTTCATGTTTATGCACATCTTTAGTCAATTCTTTCTTCTCTTCTTCAAGATTTGCAGTACTACCCATAGACATTTTTCTAAGTGCCTCAGAAACAACATTCTCCTTACTTGGGTGGTAATGCTCATGTCATAGTCTTTGAGTAACTCAAGCCACCTTTTTTGCCTCAAATTTAACTCTTTTTTACTGGAGATGTGAAAACATCTACATGAACCACATATAAATAGTGACTCTAAATCTTAGGAACAAATACTACCACTATCAACTTGAGGTCATGCATTGGATAATTCCTCTTATGAATCTTAAGCTACTTGGAAGCATAAACTATAACTTTACCTTTATGCATCAAAAAAACAACTCAAACTAACTCTAGAAGCATTACAATAAATCACAAACCCATTAGTTCCCTCAGGTAGGAATGACATTAATGACATAGTCAATATGATTCAACTCTTGGAAGTTTTTCTCACGTTCATCTGACCATTGGAATCTTTTTTTTGAGTCAACATACACAATGGGGCCAATATGGATGAAAATCCCCCTATAATTCTTCTGTAATAACTAGCTAAACTCAAGAAACTCCTTAAGTCAGTCAGAGAAGTGGGTTTGGTTGAATTTCTCACTACTTTAATTTTTTTGTATCAACCTGAATGGCTTCACCATATATGATATGACCTAATAATTCCATAAATGTAAGCTAGACTTCATACTTTGAGAACTTATCATACACCTCCCTATCCTTGAGAATCCGAAGAATAATTTGGAGATGGGTGGCATGCTCTCCGTTACTTCAAGAGTATACCAATATGTTGTGAAAGAATACAATAATAAACATGTCAAGTATGGCTTGAATACCTAGTTCATAAGGTCCATAAAAGTTGTAGGTATGTTAGTCAAACCAAAATAAATGACAAGAAACTCGAAGTGACCATAATATGTTAGGAAGGCCCTCTTTGGGATGTCATATTATCTCACTTTTAACTGATGATAGTCTGATCTGAGGTCTATCTTGGAGAAGCATGTGGCATCTTGAAGTTGGTTGAATTGATTATCTATCTTAGGAAGAGGATACCTATTCTTAATGGTTACCTTATTTAGTTGACGATATAGTCAATATACATCCCAAGGGACCCATCCTTAACTTGAACTATATGATAAACAAACCCTTTGGTGATCAACTTTCTGGCCTTGAGGTAAGAGACAAAATAACCTTCAGGCACTAGGACTACCTTTCTACTCTATGATAGGCTCATATGAAAACTAACTTGAAAATTCAAGTCATACAATCAACAATGGAATAACCAACAGAATACAATCCATCCCTAGGATGACATCAAAATCAACCATGTCTAACTCAACTAAGTCAACCATGGAATCTCTATGATAGATGAAATGGTACAATCAACTATAGACTTTTTTTAGCAAGAATAGACTTACCAATAGAAGTAGAGACATTAAAAGGCTTAAGAAGATTCTCATGAAGGATCTCAAACTTATTTGCTAGATAAGGAGTCATAAAGGACAATGTTGCACCTGGATCAAGTCATGCATAAACATCAAAAGAAAAGACTCAAAGCATACTAGTCAGAATATTAGGAGAATTACCTTGGTCTTATCAATACCCATAATATACAAATGGTTTGTACCCCCGCTTGTTCTAGTAGTAGCGCCTCTCTGATTGCCTCAACCTTGTGGTGTTGTAAAAGAAGTGTGAGCCTTATTGCCCCCCATTATTTGGCTTATGCACTAGGCAATCATTTTGATAATGGCCTATCTAACTACACTTGAAACAAGAATTAGTGCCCACATGACATTCTTCCAAATGGAGCATATAATACTTGTAACAAGGTGGCTTCCTTTTACTTTCTTGGGCCACACTCCCTTGCGTCTACAATCCTTGATCTCCATTTTCTTGACCCTTTGGAGTAGGCATACTTGCGATGGTGCATGGTTGGAAAAACACTTCTAGAAGATAGACCTATAACCTTTACCTTGATTATGATGGCTAGGTTCTTGCTCAATTGATTTGGCTCTCTTGCTTAAGTGCTCCTCCCTACCTTTTCTCTTGTCGTCTTCAACTTATTGAGCATACACCACAAACCTAGAGATATACACATCAGAGATTAGTGGTGAGGCCTTGTGCTCCTTCTTCACATGCTTACCCAACCTAAAAACAAATTTTATCATGTTAGCCCTCATGTCTAAAACCATCTCTAAACATATCTGGACAACCGAGTGAACTTCACACCATACTCTTTGATGGTCATTCCTTCTTGTTTCATATTTACAAACTGATATACTCTTGTCTTCCCTAAGATCCTTAGAAAAGATGTGGTCAAGAACTTCACTCTTGAACTCATCCCAAACAGCAAGCTTCGCATCCTTGCCATGACTTTCTTCCCATTTGGGTATACCAAATATTAGCCATATCTTGGAGTTGGTATGTAGGAAGCAAGCTCCACTCCCCCAATCTCAATCACATGCATTGCCTTCAAAACCATTCACATTCATCTATAACAGATCCTCATCAACCTAAGAACCTATGAAGAATTGTACGTTCATATTCACGAAATCTCTAATCTTTACAGAAGCCGATGACTCTTGGGTGTTAATGTTCTAGGAAGAGGTGTATTGCTAACCCACCTTAGAAGCTACTACTTTGTTAAGCATAGATATGGCTCCCCTAAATTCATCCTCTAAAGTTGGAGTGGGCTGAGCAAGAGGCATTTGATGAGCTTTAGTAGTTCTTGTAGGCAATCCCTTGGTCCTCGATCCTGTAGGTGCCTCGGGTGTTGTGACTTTAATAGTGGCATTGCTCCTCTAACTGGCAGAATGCTTTGCAAGTATCGTCTGCAAATTCATAACACACAAGTTTGAAATAAAATTTTGTAGAGTTAAACACTATATCACGAGCTCAGAATTTAAATAAGTGAAAGAATTCCTAATTAATGTCTCATAACCTCCTGATTATATACATGGTACACGTCATACCCATAAGCAAGACTCTACTAGACAAGTCCTCATAGACACTCCAGGACTCTAAAACCTTGTGCTCTAATACCATGTTTATCACACCGCAAGAGGATACCCTAAACATAATATTAAAAAACCACTATTAGTCTCCAAGAGAACTACTTGGTCTCATCACTTACTTCATTAATGAAAGACTTAATAGAATCAATAAAATATTCATGTGGGCTTTAGGGTATCACAATTAATGAACAATTATATTACAAACCAGTCCTACGGTATAGTCGTAACATGGCGAATGAGAAATTTGAAGGTACCTCACCCAAGTCTCTTAGAATTCATTAAGCATTCATAGGTAGTCAAAAAACATAATGCAAAATTTAAAGTGGGCGAAGGGACTAAAGGACATCAATCATTGAAAAAATGAGGAAACATCCACTTAAAGCATAATCTATGCAGTCCAAACATACTATTATACATAAGGGATTTAGCGGGGGCTATGATATACTTAAGGACCTCTTGAATACAAAATTCATAAAAATAAGATATAAAGTGAAAGTCATCACTCAGTAACATCAATGTCAAAAATATACAAAGCATAGCAAATAAGGTGCAATCCCTGAACTAGGGGCTTACAAAAGCTACTATTCTTAGATGTCAAAGCTAGCCAATTGACAGTGGAGGAGGTGGAGCATCGGTACCCATATAGTGACATTATGTAGGTAAAATATGCATTAGTATGTTTACTATACTAACTATGTGAGATACAATGCGACCCTGAAACTGCAATGTCATCATGCATAAAATTGTAATGACATCATTTATAAGATTTAGAAGTATCCATGCATAGAGTTGTAATGTCATTGTTCAAATAATGCAAGTCTATGTCCAAGAATAAGGTTCAATGTGAAGTAAAGATCAATGCATCGCATAAAAACATATTTAAGGAACAATGACATTAACTACATAACTTTATGGGGAGAGATTGTAACTGACATATAAGACCATATTAGTTAGTACATGGAATCCAACATAACCTCTCACATTGGCACGGGGAGTTCAATTGCCTAGTGGAACTCCATCAACTTATGGATGCATATATTAGTGAAATATAGCTATTATAGATCCAATATCCTTAGCCCACAAGAACTCTAATGGTGGCACATAATTAATAAGACAAGAGGTTGCTTCTAAGGTTCCTGTACTGAACCCCATATCAATGCCTCATTCTGTGCTAAGTCAATCCCATGAAATATTTTAAATACTAGCATAATCATGCAATTATAACTTAGAATAATAAGTATAAATTGTCACGACCCATGCTTAGGGCCTACATGTGATGCGTCAAATGGGGAACCCAAAGGGACCCTAGACAAGCCTCTAAGTATAAGAAGGACATCCTTGGTTGCAAAATCATTAGCAAACACTAAGTAATGAAGTCTAAGGGAAATTGGCATTTGAACTCAAACTATGAGGATGTTAAGGGAATACGACTTCCCACCATCAAATTGCAAGTAAAGACTAAGGAGTAGGTAAGTATGACTCATTCTATGGAGGAAAATAGGGGCTTAGGACTTTCATCACAAGCCATCAACATTCAATCATCTCATACAAGGGATAGGGACTAAAGCAAGTCATAAATAATACATAAGCATCATAAGAGTCAAGCTCATCACATGTATACATGTCCAACAATACCTCTAGCATCCATGGAATGGGGGCCAAGACATCTCCCGGGCTCACCCTCAAAAGTAAATGTTCAAAAGTAAATAAGTTTTTAACATAGCATGAAAGAAAGTGGTTGTTGTCCTCGAAATAGAGGATTAGTGGTTGTTGTCCTCGAAATAAAGGACTCGCCAATAACAAATCTTTAACCTAACATACTATCCATGAAGAGGTAAATGAATAGTAGATTCAGTCCCTACATGGTTAGATCATGTAGGCAAAGAGTATATGTTAGTACATGAAATATACTAAGTATGTGGGGTGCAATACAATAAGAGAACATAAACAATCAAGATGCATATTCATATACAATAAAAATAAGCTCAATATGACATATCTGATCAATGCTTAAGTCAAAACATGCATGGATAAAGTCAAACTTGCATAACATAACATAGATATGTGGGAGGAGACCTTAACCGACATATAAAATCTTGCGAGCTACTACATGGAGTCCCGATGTTTCCTTCACACCAAAAAAGAAGAGATTTACTTGCCAAGACAAACCATACCCGCTGCGGTGGGTAACTTATCCTAATTTGATCCACTAGAAAAACACCGTTTAGGGAAATAATATATACCTATAATGGCACATAGTTATGAGATCAAGTATTTATATTAGGACCTCTTGAGTAGAGCACCCACCTTAAGCCTCATTTAGTGCTAAGTCTAGTCCCATGCAATAATTGACATAATCATAAGTGTAATCATGACTTGAATAACTTGTAAGAACATAGCAGTATAATAAGAGTAGCTCATTCATATACTTGACCCCTTCACGTGAGTTTTTGCCTTGCACAAGAGGGTAAAACATTTTATATACTTGACCCTTTCAAGTGGGCATTGCTTTACACATGAGGGTAAACATGAACATACTTAATCCCTTGTAGTGACCATTTGATAATGAATAATAATTTTTCATCTATGATTGAATGATTTGTTTGATATTATAGATGACTGGTCCCTTCTAGTGAGTAATTCATTCACAAGAGGGTAGAACATAGAATAAGGGCTTAAAATATTACTTATAAATCATAGGAACTTTTCATGAGTTCAATATATGCTTGGGAGCCCATATTTTATCATAACATGTTTGTCTTGCAGTTCATACAAAATAGTCTTTCATCAACATAAGTATCCTTGTCATGTAAATTTAGTCAAACATGGTGGGTATATGTAGTTAGACTTAAAATCATGAAATACAAGAGCCATGGACATGGGTGAAGTAAATATGATCACTAGAAAAGTATTCAAAACAATCCACCATCATAATAGTAAACCCTTAGTTTGGGTGTCATGAAATCCATCTTAAAAATCCATAATCTTTCATAGCTTCCATAGTTCATATCATGCATAGCTTCAATAGCCATAAATCAAATCATAAGACAACCTTGAATAGATGTTCATGCATAATTAAATCAATACTTGATAGAATCTAACTTAAACCATGTTCATAATCCATAATAGGAAGTACCCATAAAGTTTCAAGCCTTGAAATCATGATATTTTATCCAAAAGGAAGGTTGCGCTCTATTGGTGGAAGGACACATGGATGAAGATCCACATGGATTAAATCCTTAAAACAAATAAAGGAAGCTTGATGAGACTTGAAGGTTTCACTTAAATTCTTGAATTCCAATTAAAGCTCTTGAGAATCTTAGAATTGATTGAGGAATTTGGTAAGGATTAGAGAGGATTTTGAGAGAATTCTTGAGTTAATTAGGGAGAAAACTAGAGGGAAAATTGAGGAATTCCATCTATAAGGGTGTTGGGCTATGACCTAATTGCCCTCACTTGATTTGGAGAAAGTTCAAAAAAATTTATACTATAGGGGAACCAAAGGGCGATGCAAACTTGCTCCCTGTCAGGTTATTTTTACACGAAGTTAAATTTTCCTCTATTTTGGCTTGGGAATAAGTTTAGACTACTATTGTACTATCAAGGAACATACACACTCTTCTATTTTAGGCCTAAATCAACCAAAAAATTATTTTTTGATATGGGTCACCTAAAAATCGAATAAGGTGACCCTTTTTCTATACAAATTTGCCTCCTGAAAAAGAATATGAAGTCGAATTTGCGAAATAACACACGGATTTTAAGATATTCAAGAAATAAGCCATAAGGATATTCCATGTCACATGGGAGGTGTTAAGAAATATATAGGAGTAGCTTATTAACATGGGATCCACTCAAGTGAGAATTGATCTCAGGGTCTATCAAAAATATGGTTAAGGGCTTTGCAATATGCTTAAATCTTTTGACAACATTCATTACTTGCAAAAATTACTTTTAGCCCTTATCCTTAACATCATGCAGAACTCATCATGGACTTAGTGGTCCTACACAATGACTTAAATTTACATGATTCAAGAGAATAATGCATGGACATGGTAAAATAAGTAACTTTAGAGCCAAGATTAAACAACCCACATCATCATTAAAAAACCCTAGATAATGAAATTATTGAAATCAACTTGGTAGACATAGTAACTCATGGTATATTATCACATAACATCATTGAAATCAAAATACATGTAAATATATCATAAAAAGTTCATTTAAATCATGCTCATGAAACTCATAATTTTCTAGAACTTAAAGAAAAGGTAAAGGAAATAATTGAGGAACTTTGTGGGTGGAAGGATCCCACAAATTAAACTTGTACACCTGTAAATGACCTAAGAAAAGCCTTAAAAAGTTGAAGAATAAAGATCTTGAAAGAAAACCTAGTCTTGCCCTTGCCTTGAGTGTGTATCTTGCCTTAGGAAATTCTAGGAGAGTTTAACAATGGTGAGAAAGAGAGTGAATAAAGGTTTAGGGTCAGATATAGGAGGCAAAAGAGTCCCAAAATGATGTAGTTTTCGGCTTAGGGTATGGGGAATGGACAAAATGCCCTTCATTAAAACTGCAGAATCCCTTCCACTTCCCCGATTATGGGTCATAAACCAAACCACAGACCGTACTAAGGGTTTCATCCTGTTTAACTTTTGAAACTTCTAAAACTTTGTTTCTGATGTTCAATCCATAAGACCCAACTATGACACATAGAATAGTTTGCGAGTTATTGACTCATTAGTAGAATACCCCAACACTTCCAAACCTCAGGACCCCACTAACAAGGCAAAACTAAGAACCATAGAATGAACTACAACCTATCCTATTTGTTCATAGTTCAATCAACAAAAATAATATTTTCCATCAACTCAGTTCATCAATACACAAACCTATCCTACGGTCCATAGTTCCATTTACAGACCATAAAGGACCTTCATGGATGGCCCTTAAACTTAGTCAACTTCTCACCTATGTTGACCCCATTCATGAGCTTTATTTATGACTCGCGGTTTGAACACGATCCATAAATGAGGCTCATACATAGACTTACAACATTTCTAGTCCTACTTCTTCTGCAATTTCTAACCTCCTAACTTACGGGTCCTTACAATATCTCACCGTTGGGAACATTTACCCCTAAATGTGCTAACCGTAGGCTCTAAGAAGTTAATGTAGCAGCTAACAACCCAAAATGAATGAGAAAATGCAATTTTAAATATATTTTCATAAAACTTTCAAACTCATATTTCATATGCCAATCTAATAGAGTCCCATAAACATGCAAATACATATAACTTACATGGAAATTGAAATCTAAGATGTTTGAGGTTGTAAGGGAAGAAGAACTTAATACCTTAGGCTTGAGTAGACTGGATAAAAGATAGGGATATCATTTCATCATGTACTCTTCTGTTTCTTGTGTTGCACCTCTAACTTGTTGATTTCTCCAAAGTACTTTAACAGATACAACTCCTTATTTCTTAACCTCTTCACTTGTCGGTATAGGATTTCAATCTGAACCTCTTCATAAGCCAAGTTCTCTGCAATGCTCAAATCCTCCAATGGGACTATGGAATTTGAATTCTCCATGAATTTTCTCAACATGGATACATGGAGCATCAGGTATATCATGTTCATCTCCATTGGAAACTCCAACTCATAAGCCATTTTGCAAACCTTTCTCATAATTTTGTAAGTCCCTATATACCTAGGCTCAATTAATCATTCTTGCCAAAATGAACTACACATTTCATGGGAGACACCTTCAAATAGACTCAATCATCAACATCGAACCCAAGTTCTCTTCTCTTAACATCGGAGCATGACTTTTGTAGACTTTGATTTATTCTCAATTTCTTCCTAATGTCTTACTTTCTCCCCAGCATTTATGACTAAGTCTGGCCCTTGTAAAGCTATTTCACTGACTTTAAATCATCCAATTAGTGACCTACATCGTCTACCATACAAAGCCTCAAACTACACCATCTCAATACTTGAGTGAATTTATTGTTGTAGGCAAACTCGATAAGAGGTAGATAATTATCCCAACTTCTTATGATTTCAAACACATAAGCCCTCAACATCTCTTTAAGCATTTGAATTATTCTTTTCGCTTGCCTATTGATTTGAGAATGGAAGGCAGTACTCAACTTCACCTTAGGACCAAGGCCCTTTCGAAATGACCTCTAAAAGTGAGAGGTGAATTGTGTTCCACAATTTGAGAAAATGCATAATGGAACCCCATGGAACCTCACCAACTCCCGAATATATAACTTGGCATAATCTTCGGCACTAAAGATGGTCTTGATCGATAAGAAATGAGCCAACTTCATCATTCTATCTATTATTAACCATATGGAATCAAAATGCCTCTTGGTCTTAAGCAACCCAACTATAAAGTCCATATTGATCTCTTTCGGCTTCCAAGTAGGAATCTCAATTTATTGGGCTAGGTTGCCCGACCTTTGATCTTTAACATTCTTGCTGATAATTGGAGGATTCAGACACAAACTTTACTATATCCTTCTTCAGTCCATTCCACCAATATCTATCTCTTAGGTCTCTATATATTTTTGTGAAACCAAGATGAATAGAATAGGAGGAATTGTAAGCTTCTTGGAATATCAAAACTCTCAACCCATCAATATTTGACACACACACAATCTTCCTTGTCACCTCTATATTTCCTTCTTTCACCAATATTTTTAATTAAATCAAGGCAGGATCAAGTTCTTGCATAGACTTAATATCCTCAATCATTGAAAACTCAGAGCTATTCAGTACCACCATACCACTATAGCCAAAATCCTTCAACCATAGACACAACCTAGCTGATCTATGGACTTCCCTTGCTAACTCCCTTTTTCCACCATCTTCAAGATGTGACACACTACCCATAGAAACCCTACTAAGTGTGTCAGCAATGAAATTAGCCTTACACTGGAAGATATTCATGCTCATGTCATAATTCTTGAGAAGTTCTAACCATCTTCTTTGCCTTAGGTTGAGGTCCCTTTGAGTGGTCACATATTGGAAGTTGTTATGATTAGTGAAGAAATCAACGTGAACTCCATATAAGTATTGATGCCATATCTTTAACGGAAACACCATAGCCAAAAGTTCAAGATCATAGGTTAGATAATTCTTTTTGTGCACCTTTAATTGCCCTGAGGCATAGGCAATCACCTTCACATTTTGTATCAAAACACACCCTAAACCAACCTGTGAGGCATTACAATATACCATGAATACCTTGTTCGTTTTGACAAGGTCAAGATTAGACCCAAAGTCAATCGATCCTTCAAGGTTTTGAAACTCTTCTCACACTCATCCCTCCTTTTGAAATTTACTTTATTTTGAGTCAACCTATTTATTGATGATGAAACAAGGAAGAACCCTTCAACAAACTTTTTATAGTACCCAACTAGACCCAAGAATCTCTTTATGTCAAAAGGAGTTAATGGCCTAGGCCAATTTCTCACCGCTTTCATCTTCTTTGGATCAACTTTGATTCCATCACCTGATGCCACATGCATGATGAATGAAACTTCTTTCAACCAAAATTCACATTTGTCAAACTTAGCAATCAATCTCTCTTTCCTCACGGTTTGCAACACTACCTTTAGATGCTTTATATGTTCCTCTTCACTTTGGAAATAGATTAAAATTTAATTAATTAACACCACTATAAACATATCAAGGTATGGTTTGAATATCCTATTCACGAGGTCTATAAATGTGGTTGGTGCAGTGGTTAAGCCAAAGGTCATCACCATAAACTCAAAGTGTCCATACCTTGTTCAGAAAGCTATTTTGGGAATGTCACATTCCCTCACTCTTATCTAATGATAATTAACCTGGAGGTCAATCTTGAAGTGTTCATACCTTGTCCAGAAAGCCATTTTTGGAATGTCATTTTCCCTTTCTCTTAACTGATGATAACCAGCCTAGAGGTCAATCTTTTAAAAATGCTTTGATCCTTCCATTTCATCAAATAAGTCATCTATCCTTAGGAGTGCATACTTGTTCTTAATGGTAACTTTGTTGAGTTGTTGGTAGTCTGTGCATATTCAGAGTGACCCATCTTTCTTCCTCATAAATAACACTATGGCATCCCCTAGAGACCTACCCGACCTAATGAAACCCTTCTTCAATAGATCCTTCAATTGCTCCTTTATTTCCTTTAACTCTATCGGGGCTATTTGATAAGGAGAAAGGTCCATGTGAAAGTCTATTTCCCTTTTAAGAGGAACACTAAGTAACTCTTCTGGAAAGACATCAGGAAACTCATTCACAATGGAAACCAACTCATGAGAGGGAATTTTGGAAGTGATTGAAAAGACCCCAAAAAGTGCCTGAAAATATGCCTTCAAAATGCCTAGAATCATAATTTTCTTATATCTAAAAATTCATGCGTGATATAAAAATCTGACTTCATATTCTTGATCAGGGGGTTAAATTGAGTGGTGTATGGGTCTGACCCAAATTTTAGAGCAAATGAATCATAATTTCAATTTTCTTATCCAGAATGAGTTTGCGCCCCTAGCGCGACACGACCAGGGTGTGGACTAGTGTTAATTTTGCCCAGTTATTTTTGTTTAGTCCAATACTTTTAGGTGTTGGGCCTAAGTCCTTTCATGCATGAAAACACCTACAGTTAGCCATATTTCAACACCATATCATACTAATCATTCCTCAATACTTACTCAAACACTTAGACAAATATTTCACCCCAAATTCCGAGTCCCAAAACTCATCTGAATCATAAGGTTTTCATTCAAGCTTCAAGTCTCCATTTCCAATCTTCTTCAAGGATTCTCCAGAGTTAAGGTATGTGGGTTTCATTCATGGGTTCTTTTCACTCATGAAGTTTAAGCTTCCATTTTACTTAAATTGTATTATTTTAAGTTGATTTTCTTATGGGTCTTAGATACTATGAATTTGACTTTGAACTATGTTGGGGTTTCATGAAAATGTGACTGTTTTAGCATATTTTAAGTTATGAATCTAAGATCTATTATGGGATTTGATGAAGGGTTTTGGTATATATTGCTTGAGAGTCTTATTGAGTATTGATGGATGGTTTGACATTGGATCTTCTTGCATGATTTCATCCCTAAATTGCATGGTTTTACACTAGCTCTACACACTCGCCAAGTATTTGATAAAAGGTCCGATTATAGTTTCTTAGGGAATTGAAGGTCCAATGCATGTCTTATGATTTGAATGACTTTATGGTGATGAAAGGAATGTATGTATATGATATTCTCCTAT
>DF367384.1:7871-19788 GCA_000787875.1 Solanum virginianum | reverse complement strand
TTCTGTGATGTCTTTCCAAATGACCTTCCCGGTGTTTCTCTCGAAAGGAAATGCTTAGTACATTCAAACGTACTAATGCGTACTCTATGCCTACATGATTCCACCATGTAGGAATCAAAGCCCCGCTTGAGCATTTTTGTCCACGTGGCTAGTACAATTTCTCTTAAGCTAGTTGGTAAGTCCTCCATTCAGGGGATAATAACTATGACCTCATGCTATGAACTAAGACTATCTTTTTTTTATGTATGTATTAACTATGAGGGTAAACTCAGTTGCTTGTCTTGGCCCCTGCTCTTATCTATGTAGTAGAGGTGTTGTTGGACATGTTATGTATTGAGCCTTGACTCTCTTGTTTTGATGCTTATGTGACCGGGGACAATATCTATGACCTCATTCTATGTAGTAAGACTATATTTCTTTTATGTATATATTGACTATGAGGGTGAGCCCGGTTGCTTATGTGATGACAGTATCCCTTTAGTCCTTTTTCCTTTATTTCTACTCTTATTATGTTGTTTAATTGCTTCCGTGATCAATGATGTGTAATGATATCTTAAAGAGGCTTTTTTGGAGTCCCCTTGGGTTCCCTGTTCATCATGTCACGTCTAGGCCCTAGGCTTGGGTCATGACAAGCTTGGTATTAGAGTACTAGGTTGTTACATCCTCGACATCCAACACAACATGTGGATTAAAGTCTTGTTCATAGTTGTGTTGTGCACCACAACTATGAACAAGGGGCTATGAAACGTTGTAGGAAATATTTCCCTTCTTCATGTTCTAAGTCATGCTATAGAGTTGAAGTAAGGTTTTTCCCCACTAATGATTATTCTTTGCTATGCTATGTCATGCCTAACACAAGAGGAAGGAGAGCCCGCACTCCAAAGAACAACCAGCTCGTGGTAAGCTTCGAGATGCCCTTACTTTGCTAGCACTAGTTGTGGCTAACCAAGCCAACCAAGGGGCCCAAGCCCCTCATGCTCCTACATCGGCATCTCTGGTGAGAGATTTTATAGGGATGAACCTACCAGAATTCTATAGGTCTAAGGTAAAAAAAGACCCTCAAGAGTTCATTGATGAGGTCTACAAGGTATTGGCTATCATGGGTATTAGATCGAAAGAGAAAGCAGAGTTGGTAGCCTACCAACTCAATGGGTTAGCACAAATATGGTTTAATCAATGGAAGGAGGAGAAAGAAATCAATAATGTGGTGCTTTCAGAAGAGTTCAAGGTGGCTTTTCTTAATTGGTTCTTCCCTCTTGAGCTTAGGAAAGCCAAATTGGTGGAGTTCATAAATTTGAGACAAGGGTCCATGGGTGTGAGAGAGTATGAACTCAAGTTCAATCAACTCTCTAAATATGCTCCCCACTTGGTTGTCGACCCAAGGTCTAGAATGAACAAGTTCATAATGGGTGTATCTGATTTGGTGAGTGAGAAATATTAGTTACCTATGTTGATTAGTGACATAGATTTGTCCCGTTTGATGACCTATGTGGAACAAATAGAGGAGGAAAATTGAGGAAGAGGAGGAGTAATGAGGTCAAGAGGGCCTGTTTTGAGGGAAAATTTCCAAAGTTGAAAGGTTGAACGGTTTCATCAAGCCCAAGGGTCTTCTCATGCATTTAATAAAAGGGTAGCTAGTAACTTTCCAAAGGACCTAAGGTGTTGGGGGTGTGGTTTCTAATGGTGGGTGTCCAAAATGTTGTAAGGGTCATATTGGAATGTAGAACTCATAGGGTCAAATTTCAATTCCCAAATGAACCCATTCTTGAGTGGGAGAGTCATGATGTAGTGGTCAAGGGTAAGTTCATCTCTTGCATTAAAGCACATAAGTTGATCTCTAAAGGGTGTCTCTATCATCTTGTGAGGGTATGAGATATGGAGTCCAAGGTCTTTCCTATAGAGCTGGTTCTAATTGTAAATGAGTTCTGTGATGTCTTTCCAAATGACCTTCCCGGTGTTTCTCTCGAAAGGAAAATAGATTTTGGTATAGACCTCTTTCTCGATACTCAACCCATTTCTATTCCCCCTTACCGTATGGCCTTGTCGAAGTTAAAGGAGTTGAAGGAGAAATTGAGAGATTTGTTGGAGAAGGGTTTTATTTTGCCTAGCTAATCACCTTAGGGTGCACTAGTGTTGTTTGTGAAGAAGAAGGATGGGTCCCTTAGAATGTGTATAGACTAGTAAAGCTTAGTACGGCCTTTCACCCTCAAACGGATGGCCAAGCCGAGAGAACTATCCAAACACTTGAGGATGTGCTTTGGACTTGTGTATTAGAGCTTAAGGGCAGTTGAGATGATCATCTTCCATTGATTGATTGATCTCTAGTTCGGGTACCATAAAGTGAATGTGTGGGAGTGTGATCCCAAGACGGCCTTCTGGACTAGGTATGGGCATGATGAGTTTGTTGTGATATCCTTTGGGTTGACCAATGCACCGACCATCTTCATGGATCTTATGAATAGGGTCTTTAAACCCTGCCTTGATTTATTTGTTATGGTCTTCATTGATGATATCTTGATCTATTCACATAGTAAGGAGAAGTATATGAGTCATTTGAGGGTAGTGCTTCAAAGGTTGAGTGAAGAGAAGTTGTATGCTAAGTATGAGAAATGTGAATTTTGGTTAAAAGAGGTTGCCTTCCTAGGTCATGTGCTGTCGGGGGATTTTATTAAGGTGGATTCGAAAAAGACGGATGTGATTAGAAATTGGCCTATACCATTGACCCCGTTGGATATGAGGAGCATTTTGGGCATAGCGGGTTACTATCGGAGGTTTGTGAATGGGTTCTCTTCTATTGCTTCTCCTATGAAAAAGTTGACCCAAAAGAAGGCTAAATTTGTGTGGACTGATAAGTGTGAAAAGAGTTTCCAACATTAAAAGATAAGCTTGTGTCTGCTTATATATTGTCACTACCAGAAGGGCTAGAAGGATTTGTTGTGTATTGTGATGCTTCTAGAGTTGGTTTGGGTTGTTTTCTAATGCAAAATGGAAAGGTGATAGCCTATGCTTCTAGACAACTCAAACTGCATGAAAAGAATTATCCTACTTATGATCTTGAATTAGCCACTATGGTTTTCGCTTTAAAGATTTGGAATCATTATTTGTATGGGGTATATATTGATGTGTTCACCGACCATATAAGTCTCCAATATGTCTTCACTCAAAAAGATCTCAACTTGAGACAAAGAAGGTGGCTAGAACTTCTTAAGGACTATGATATGAGTATACATATCATCCCGGTAAGGCTAATGTGATGGTGGATGCTTTGTGTAGGGTGTCTGTGGGTAGCCTAGCTAATATTGATGATGGTGGAAAAAGAGTAGCTAGGGAGGTCCATCGGTTGGCTAGATTGGGAGTTAGGTTGGAAGAGGTTGATAAAGGTGGTGTTATGGTAGTTGATGGCTCTAAATCTTCATTGGTTGAGGAGGTGAAAGGTAAGCAAGATCTTGACCCCGCTTTGTAAGAATTGAAGGCATTGGTAAAAGGTGGTAAGGTGGAGGCTTTCTCCCAAGGGGGAGATGGTGCCCTTAGGTACCAAGGTAGGTTGTGTGTGCCTTGTGTTGATGAATTGAGGGAGAAGATTCTTGATGAGGCTCATGGTTCTTTCTATTCTATTCAGCCTAGTTATACTAAGATGTATAGAGATTTGAGAGAGGTGTATTGGTGGGGAGGAATGAAGAGGGACATTGCCAAATTTGTTTCTGGTTGTCATAGTTGTCAACAAGTCAAAGTCGAGCACTAAAGGCCGGGTGGCCTAACCCAAGACATAGAGATTCCTACTTGGAAGTGGGAGCAAATTAACATAGATTTTGTGGTTGGGTTGCCCAAGACTAGAAAGGGTTTTGATTCTATTTAGGTTATGGTTGATCGGATGACAAAGTTGGCTCAATTCCTACGGGTTAAGACTACTTATGGAACCGAAGACTATGCTGAATTGAACATTCATGAGTTGGTAACATTGCATGGGGTACCCTTGTATATCATATCGGATCGTAGTGCTCAATTCATGTCACACTTTTGGAGATCCTTCCAAAGAGGTCTTTGAACCAAGGTAAAGCTTAGTTACACAGCTTTCAGAGGCAAAAACCAGTGATATACGTTGGTATACACCAACTTGTATGGACCCTTTTGAGGCTCTCTATGGTAGACGTTGTAGGCTACTGGTTGGGTGGTTAGAGGTTGGAGAGGTGGCTTTGTTGGGACTAGATCTGGTTATGGAGGCTCTTGAGAAGGTTAGTATGATTAGAGAAAGGTTGACAAAGTTGCCAAAAGTCCTATGTCGATACGAGGATAAGGGATCTTGAATTCAAGGTTGGTGATTGGGTTTATTTGAAGGTGTCACCTATGAAGGGTGTAGTTCATTTTGGTATGAAGGGCAAGTTGAGTCCAAGATATGTGGGTCCTTATAGGGTAATGAGGAGGATTGGCAAGGTGGCTTATGAGTTTGAATTGCCTAGTGAGATGGATTTGGTTCATCTAGTCTTTCATGTGTCCGTGTTGAGAAAATTATGGGAGACCCTAATGGTATTGTTGTGGTTGTTGTTAGAGACAATTTGACTTATGAAGAGGTTCCAGTGCGTGAAAAAACCTATACTTAGCCATATTTCAACACCATATCATACTAAACATTCCCTAATACTCACTCAAACACTTATACAAATATTTCACCCCAAATTCCAAATCTCAAAACTCATCCGGATCTTAAGGTTTTCATTAAAGCTTCAAGTCTCTATTTCCAATCTTCTTGAAGGATTCTCCAAAGTCAAGGTATGTGGGTTTCATTGATGGGTTCCTTTCACCCATGAAGTCTAAGCTTCCTTTTACTTAAATTGCATGATTTTAAGTTATTTTTCTTATGGGTCTTACTTACTATAAATTTTACTATGAACTATGTTGAGGTTTCATGAAATTGTGGCTGTTTTAGCATGTTGTGAATCTAAGATCATTGTGTTGTGGCTATTTTAGCATGTTGTGAATCTAAGATCATTGTGGGATGAAGGGTTTTGGTGTATATTTCTTGAGGGTGCTACTAAGTATTAATGGATGGTTTTACATTGGATTTGCTTGCATTATTTCATCACTAAATTGCATGGTTTTATACTAGCTCTACACACCCGCCAAGTGTTTGATAAAATGTCCGGTTATGGTTTCTTGAGGAATTGAAGGTCCAATGCATGTCTTATGAGTTGATTGACTTTATGATGATGAAAGGAATGTATGTATATGATAATCTCCTCTATAGTGTTGGAAAGTAAGCATGCCCTACTCACGGGGATAAGAGCCCAGGTAACCATATTGAGGGGTTTGTACCTTGATAACCAATCAAGGGGTTTGTACCATAATAACCAGGTTGAGGGATTTGTATCCCAATCACTAGGGGTGGTAGGGTGCGCGTATCCACCAACCAATCAAGGGATTTGTACCTTGATAATCGGGTTGAGGGGTTTGTACCTCAGTCATCAGGGGTGGTAGGGTGCAACGATCCACCAACTAATCAAGGGGTTTGTACCTTGATAAACTATGAACTCGTTAATGATAGTCTCTTCTTACACATGTATTATGTTTTATGTAAGCATGATTTACTTTAAGTATCTTCCATGCATGCCATATTGTTATATACTACTCATTGACAATGCTTATAAATTTCGATTATGTTGCGTATCTCTTATTACATTGCATCCTACATACTTAGTAAATTCAAACATACTAATGCATACTCTATGCCTACATGATGTCATCATGTAGGAACCGGAGCCTCACTTGAGCATCTTCCTCCATGTGGCTAGTACAATTTCTCTCAAGCTAGTTGGTGAGTCCTCCATTCCGGGGACAATATCTATGACATCATGCTATATACTAAGACTATCTTTCTTTTGTTTATATATTGACTATGAGGGTGAGCCCAGTTGCTTATGTTAAAGTATCCCTTTAGTCCTTTTTCCCTTATTTCTACTCTTATTATGTTGTTTAATTGTTTCAGTGACCAATGATATGTAATGATATGTTAAGAGGCTTGTTTGGGGTCCCTTCAGGTTCCCTATTCGCGGTATTATGTCTAGGCCCTAGGCTTGGGTCGTGACATGACATCTCTAACCTTCACTAGGTGATAAATACACCCCTTAGATATCATTTTAGACCTTTGAGATAGGAGACAAACTAACCTTTATCTGAACAACTACTACCCTTCCACTCAAGAATACACTCATTTGGGAATTGGAATTTGACCCTACGCATTCATCAATCTGTAGAAGCATAGGAATCATACAAATCAATCCGTCCCATGTATGACATCAAAATCAATCATGAAAATCTCTACTAAATCACAAGGAACAACTTTATGCGTTTGGAGTCTCTTTCACCTCTTGGCGGACATGCAAAGGATAGAACCTATTGGCTCTTGGAGTGCCTTCAGCTTGTCCACCTGTCCTTGAATCGTAGAACTAGTGCTTCTATATTTCTTGGCATGATGACTGGGATTTTCAAATTTGAAGCATGCATTGGAGTTGACTAGACACTCCTCTTTATGGGGCCTTTGTCAGTTGGCACAATTAGGAGAAACTCGTGCACCCGACCCTCCTTGTGACATGGGATTAGTCCCCTTGTCTTTATTGAAATGAGGACGAGGGATCTTGGTTAACTCTTGGCTCATTTTCTATTTTCCACTTTGGAACTTGCCATGGCCTCTACTCCTTTGGGGGAAAATCCACTACTATCCATTCGAGCCCTCTTGGATATCCTAGCATGCTCTCTCAGTTTCTCCTCTTGAATTTACCCTGTGTATGTCATTAGAAGGGAAATTTCCATCTATTTCATGAGAATTACGATCTTGCACTCTTTGGATACCAATTTTGACACCTCCAGAGATAAATTTGTTCATTCTAGCATGAAGGTCTACCACTATGAACAGTGCGGATACCAATTCTGACACCTCCAGAGTTAAATTTGCTCATTCTAGCTCGAAGGTCCACCACCATGAATGGTGCATATTTGGAGAGCTTTGTAAATTTAAGGGAATATTCTCACACTCATATGTCTTTGCTTCAAATTTATTAACTCTTGCACTTTCACTTCCCTTAGCTCCAATGGGAAGAATCTATCTAAGAATGCACCTTTGAACTATTCCCATATCTGGCTAGCTCCTTCACCTCTTTCATCAACCCATTCATCATACCAAACACTACCTTCTCTTCTGACAACACCTCTATAATGGCTACAATCATATATGCAACATCAATGAATTCCACCAAGTCTTTGTTAATTTTAGAACTTTGGTACTCTGGTTGGTTCATTCTCATAAAATCCTGGACCCTTATCGTCGGTGAAGCTGTTTGGGGAGGAAGAGAAACCTCTCAGATGGATTAGTTGGCCAAGACTTGTGCCAACATCACAAAAATGGCTCATAAATTTGCTTGTGTGACTCCTTCCTCTTACGGCATTGGAGGGGATTGCTCATCATTCACTTCCCTTGGTAAAGGATCTCTTCTCGGCGATGTGATCTAGAAAAGGCCAAAAGAATATCGGTAGATGGGGGCAAACCTTAGACAACTCTAAAGGAACAATATAAATCATAAAGAAGGGAAAGTTTCCAAAATGCCTCATAGCCCCTCATTCATGATTGTGACGCACTTCACCACTATGAACAAGACTTTACCTAACGAGGTATGTTGGACATCGAAGGAACATTTCAAACCTCATGCTGTAATACCAAGTTTGTCACGACCAAAGCCTAAGGCCTAGTCATAATATAGCGAATGAGAAACCTGAAGGTACCTCACCAAGCCTCTTAGCATTCATTAAGAATTCAAAGGTAATCAAACAACATAATCCGGAATTTAAAGCGGGGAAAGGGACTAAGGGACATGAATCATTGAAAATTTGAGAAAACATCTACTAAAAGCAGAAGTTAAGTCATCCAAACATACCATTCTACATAAGGGATTTACCGAGGCCTATGACAGACTTGAGCTCCCCTCGAATACAAAATTCATTAAAATAAGAGTGAAAGTAAAAGTCTCCATAAATATAAATCAAAAACATCAATGTATAAAACCTACAAAGCATGAGGAAATAAGGTGTAATCCCTAAATTAAGGGCTCACAAAAGCTACTAATCTTGGATGTCAAAGCTAGTCATATGTCGGTAGAGAAGGTGGAGTGTCTGTCAACAGACAATATATTTGTACATTTGAATGTACTAAGTATGTGAGATGCAATGCAACTATGAAACAGTAATTTCATCATGCATGAAATTGTAATGCCATCATTCATAAAATTTAGAAGTCTCCATGCATGGAGTTGTAATATCATCATTCAAATCATGCAAGTTCGTGTCTAAGAATTAGGTTCAATGTGAAGTAAAGATCAGTGCATCATATAAAACATATTTAAGGAACAATAACATCAACTACATAACTTTGTGGGAAGAGACCATAACCGACATATAAAACTATGTGAGCTACTACATGAAATTCAATATAACCCCTTACGTTGGCACGGGGATTCCACTTGCTAGGAGGAACTCCATCAACTTATACATGCATATCTTAGTGAAATATAGCTATTGTGGATCCACTAGCCTTAGCCTATAAGGTCTCCTATGGTGGCACAGAGTTAATGGGTCAAGAGGTTGCTTCTAGGGTTCCCTTATCGAACTCTACCTCAATGCCTTATATGAGTATGTCATTAATTTGGGATCTCCTCAAGAGAGAATTGGCCTTTCATATTGAGGCTCCATCATAAATATCGTTGAGGGCTTTGCAACATGCTTACATCTTTGACAACATTCAAAACTTTCAAAACTTACTTTTAGCCCTTATCCTTGACATCATGCAAACCTATCATGAACATAGTGGGAGCCGATGCAATGACTTAAAAATTACATAATTCAAGAGTATAATGCATGAATATGATAAAATACGTAATTTTAAAACCAATATTAAACAACCCATATCATCATTAAAAAATCCTAGATAATGAAATTATTGAAATCAACTTTGTACTCATAGGATTTCATGGTATATTAACACATTACATCATTGAAACCAAAATACATGTAAATATTTCATAAAAGTGTCGCTTAAATCATGCCCATGAAACTCATAATTTTTAAGAACATAAAGAAAAGGTGAAGAAAATCATTGAGGAACTTTGTAGGTGGAAAGAGCCCATAAATCAAATGCACACACCTATAAATGATCTTAAGGAATGACTTAAAGAAGTTGAAGAAGAAATGTCTCGAATGAAAACCCTTGCATTGCCCTTGCCTTGAGAGTGTATCTTGCCTTAGAAAATTTTAGGAGAGTTTGAGAATGGTGAGAATGAGAGTGAATGAGGGTTTAGGGTTTGATATGGGAGGCAAAAGAATCCCAAAATGACATAGTTTTAATTAGGGTATGGGGAATGGATAATAATGCCTTTCATTAAAACTACCAGAATTCTATCCATGACCCCGATTACAGGTCGTAAATCAAACCACAAATTATACTTGGGGTTTCATCCTGTTCAACCTTTGAAACATCTAAAACTTGGTCTCTAAAGGTCAATCCAGGAGACCTATCTATGACTCATAGAATGGTCTATAAGCCATAGACTCATCCGTAGAGTACCCCAATACTTAGATAAATTTCCAAATCTTAGGACCCCATCTATGAGGCCAAACTATGAACCATAAAATGAACTATGACTCATCTTATTTGTTCATAGTTCAATCTTCAGAAACCATATTTTCCATAAACTCAGGTCATCAATCCACGAACCCATCATATGGTCCATAGTTCCATTTACGGACAGTAAAGACCCTTCATAGATGGCTCTCACACTTAGTCAATTTCTCACCTAGGTTGACCCCATCCAGGAGCCTTGTTTATGTTCTGTGGTTGGAACCACAATTTATAAATGAGGCTATTACTTAGACCTGGAACATTTCTAGTTCCACTTCTTTTGCGCTTTCTAACCTTCTAACTTGTGGGTCCTTAAAAATTAACTCAAGGAATAATTCAAATAATAACTCTATATCAATAAAGATGGATTTCAAAGCAGACTCAAAAGTGCATCATCTGACTTTGTCTAGAAGTCTTTATTAACTATCAAGAAGGTGACAAGGTAAGTCCAAGGCTACCCCAAAGTTATGAAAAAAGAAATAAACTGAAATGGAAGAAAATCCTCTAAAGCTATGAAAAAAGAAATAAACTGAAATGGAAGAAAATCCTCTAAACTCTAAGAGGGAGTACCAATACACTACGAATACACGAAACCTTCAATAAATCATCTGCGGAGGACCCTTAGTACCTATATCTGCATTATAAAAAGATGCAGTATCGACTAACATTAATGCATGGAATGTATAATATTTAAGATGGCTTAATAGAATAACATGCATCAAAGTACTCAAAAAAAGAATTAGCTCAACTCAAAATCAATATAATATGCAAGTTTAAACTTTAATAATGCTTTCAACAATATAACTATGAATATGCAACTCAATAAGATAAGAAAATGACTCTAAGAGGGTTTCTCTAATCTAAAAATACCACCTATGAACTAGTGATTATATAATGAAGCAATGTTGTTGCCATATCGTTTCAATACCTTGCAAAAATAAAGGACATCACATCAATGGATTCAATATTAAAAAATCCTCTTTTAGGATATGAGAGGCATGGCCGCTATCCTATGTTGGCTTCATATTATGGAGTTTGAGTTATTATTACCCTTACTATGATGACGTTCATGACATCTCGAACTAATTCATATGGATGGTCGTCAATCAAATAAAAACCCAACTAGGTCGGGGTCAATCCAATAGAGAATGCACAAGAATAGAGCTCAATTAAGAAGTAGTAATGTAATTAATCTAATGTCATGAAATGTTAAAAATAAAGGACGTAAAAATAAGCAATATTGGGAAAAATATATTATTGAATTGTTATTGATGGTCTGTACGAACCATTCATATATACATTAGGGTTTTATGCATATAAAGAAAGAAATTAATAAGGGAATCAATACTAAAAGGAAAGAAATTAATAGGAGAATATTCCTATTCTAATATAACCTCTAGGTAAAGGAAAGAAGTTAATAAGGAAATATTTGTACCAAAAATATTAGTCTTAACACCCCCCCTCAAGTTGGAGCATCCGGATTACAAATGCCCAACTTGCCAAGGACAGCATCAACAAACATGAATTTTCTTCGTGCCTTTAAAGATAGCGTGATTGCTCTCGCCCACGCCACATAATTATTGCCGGACTGGTTTTGGTCGCCGAACTGGTTCTGATTGCCGGACTAGTTCATCGTTCAGCAGTCGATGGGACTGCTTCATGTTCTGGTCTGGTCGACGATCGTCTAACTAGTTTTGGTCGCCGGACTGGTGACGAAACACTACAGCACTGGTGCAGTTTTCGTGGCCGGATGCTTGCTGATACCCTGTAACCAATTGATATGTGTGACGCTCCAATCTGTCACACTAAGGCAGTGACGCTCTAATCTGTCACACTGAGGCAGTGACGCTCCAATCAGTCATATTTAAGGCAGTGATGCTCCAATCTGTCACACTGAGGCAGTGATGCTCCAATCTGTCACACTGAGGCAGTGACGCTCCAATCTATCACACTGAGGCAGTGACGCTCTAATCTGTCAGACTGAGGCAGTGACGCTCCAATCTGTTAGACTGAGGCAGTGACGCTCCAATCTGTCACACTGAGGCAGTGACGCTCCAATCAGTCACACTGAAGGCAGTGACGCTCCAAAGATTAAAAAACTTATCACACTTAAGAAAAGTAGTCACCGAAATAATGGCACGGTGCTACACAAATACTGATAGATGTGGGGTTGACACAAAACAACCCTAGAAAGTCATCAAAAATTGACGCACGATGACCTAACATAATCATTGGCCAGACGGGCGGCATATATAAGTC